>JARFOC010033953.1:0-27582 GCA_031763485.1 Osmoderma eremita
AGAAAAGCCCGGACAATTGGCGCGCTTTTGCCACATGTCACGTGATCCGCATATTCTGTCTCTCTCTAACATTGACGTCAGCACCAACGCCGCACGCGCTATCCACCAGTTGTATAAGATCTTTGATACGTACAGACATTGGGAAACTACACGCCATACACTTCCCCTCACCAGAAAATCAGGAATCGGGCTACCTCAGGCTGCTTGTATAGTTTACGGACTTTGAGTACATCTTTGTTTCTACTAGATGGGGCGAGTTCTTAAATTCATCGATGCATCCAGCGATGAATTTAAGAACTCGCCCATGCCTTAAATCATCTTAAATTTTCCCGCTTAATCCAATTGGCAGTTGCCCACGGTTGCCAATCGGTGGTAACTGGTCGCCGGCGTGTAACAAATGTGCTATTTAAACTTGTTTAGGTTATAAATCGTTTTCTGTAATATTTTATTAATTAGTGTTATTATATGTACATTAAAAAGTAGTGATTGTGTGGTTGATAATAACATAAATAGTGCCTGCAATGAGTGACTTTAAGAATTTTAGAATTACTTTACAATTGTCTCACTTTTTTCAAGATCACAGATCCATGTGTAAAATATTCGTAAACAATAAGATGCAACTTATTAGTGACTTACAAAATCACGTTCGGGATATTTTCAATATAAAAAACTTCTATTTTTTATCAAATGGTCATTACATTCCACCATCTGAAGACGTACGTATTCTTCAACTTGATGACAATGTTGTGTAAGTCAACTAATAAAAATAATGCCCCAATGTATAGTCCTCTCATTCCAGTGTATTACCATATCACAATATTAATCCACCTATTTGCACCAGTACTCCAGTAACCAGAGAATCTCCAGTGAAGGGGAAACGCAAAAGACATATTATAGAAAATGAAAAAGACGAGGAAATATCTCAGTTGATACAAGAAAATTTGGTAGATAATGGAAAAGTTAAAAAGAAAAAGAAAAAGAAAGCAAAACATGAAGTTTGCACAAATGAAAACTGTCAGCAATTGGATAGTGGAAATCAATTAGAGGAGGACATATGCCGTAATATGGAACAAAATGATACTGCAAAACGGAAAAAACAAATGAAACCACAAAATATATTTCCGCAGTTTGGGAATCAAAATTCAAAAAATACAAAAGAAAATATCAATATTTCTGTGAAAGAGAAGGTATCATACTTTGAAGGTCAGTCAAATTCAGCTGAATTAAAAAGTATATCAGAACCTCATCAGAGTGCCAATAAAATTGATACAACTACAGAAAAAGAATTGATAGGTGAAGACGAATCACAGGATCAAGGCAGTACTACAGATCATTTTAGAAAAAAGAAATTATTTGTCCAAAAACGTAATGATGATATTATAAGTTATGATTTACCGAAAAAATCCAATATTATACAAAGTATTTTAGTTTCACAGAATTCCGTGAATGAAAAAGCATCAACAATGACTCGAACAACAAAAAATGCTGATACTAATTGTTTGAATAGTACTAGTAATATTAATTACAATATACCTGCTCCGACCCTTGTACAAGAGAAAATAAAGCATTCCACTGTGTCGTCAGAACGGAAATCTCCAGTTGTTACAAACATCGCTTTTGCTAATACAAATGGAATAAGCTTTGATTTATTGAAGTTTTCAAAATCCACCTACAATGATTTTGGTATCATGGATGTGACATCTATTGTAAAAGATTCTGTAAATGACAGAGTTAATATACCTGCTAGCAATTTTTTCTCACCTTCTAAGAGCAATTTCTCTAATATGGATGTGACATCCCTTGTAACAGATTATACATGTGAAAATGCCAAAAAATCTATCAAACTTTCTTCAAATGTTATTGAAAATGATTTGGATAACGTAGACACCACATTTGTAGAAACAGATTTTGAAAAGGAAGATGTGAAAAAACCTAACGCATCAACAAAAGTAGATGTTATGTGTGAGTTTATGAATATGGATGTGACATCCTCCGTAAATGAGAAAGGCAATGAACCTAAGAATTCTTTAAGAAATACTGAAAGCAATTTTTGTAATATGTATGAGACATCCCTTCCAACAGATTATAAATGTGGAAATACCAAAAAACTTATCGGATATTCTTCTGAACTTGCAGAAAATAATTTTGCTGATATGGACAGCACATCCCTTGTCAGAGATTCTGGAAAAGAAGAAAAACTTGTTAAGCCATCTATAAAATTTAATTTTAATGGTGAGACTATCACTATGAATGTAAGTTCCTTCGACAAAATTCTAGGCTCGAAACCTACACAAAATGATTCCGCAATTAGTTTAGAAGATAATTTGTGTCAGTTGACTACACCTGGGGATACCGTTGCCATGTGTTCAGAAATGGACCAATCTTTATTGAGTGAATCTATCGGTACTGCACCATCTGAAAATGCTCAATCTGTTGAACCTATGAGCTTTATTACAAAAAGGAAGCGGAAGCGCACACATAGGAAACGAAAAACTAGAAGTAGTACTGAAACTGCTATATTAACACTGAACGAACCTATCGAGTATGCTAAAAAAAATATAGAAATTTCAGTACAACCTAGGATTCACATCAAGTTCGATGATGATTCCGAGCCAGTTGCAGATAATGAAAATGCATTTAACACGTGTGATTTAACAAAACAGATACATTCATGTGATGTTACACAAACTAAAAACTCAATAGAGAAAAAAACTGATAATATAATGATAGCTGATGATTATAGCTTCGTTTTGAAAACTGACGCTGAGAAAGGTTTTGATGTAGTAATAACTAAAAGGCCACCTCAAACAGAAGATCTTAATGAAGTACAAGATGATATGTGTATTACGATTTTGGACGAATCCTTCGACAATGTAAATAGGAAATCATATAAGTCTGGTAGGCCAGTAATATCAGAAGAAATTATTTCAAAATCTCCACTTATGGTATCTACAAAGCCAAAAAGTAGAGATATTGTTGCTTTTAAGGTAACACAGCAAAACTGTATATACCGTGTTTAATTTTCATATATATTTACAGATTCTAAGGCTCACAGAAAATTATACACCAGAAGTTTCAAAATATATTATTGGTGAAATTCTAAATGCTAATGATAAGTCAGACGTGGAATTAAAAATTATTGGTAAGGCTTGAGATAAAATAAAAACACATATTATTGGTATTTATATTACAGAAGGATTAGATCAGTGTATCGATCCAAATGGAAAGTTTTCTGTAGAAAGTGTTGACTTGGTTCAAGAAGAACAAAGTAATATTAAAACGTTCTCTTGGTCTGATTTGATTGAACCTCGACTGATTTTCCCCTAATAATTTACACAGTTTACGCTTTATATTTATTGTTAATCTATACAATTATTAATGAATATTTGCATTTTGTGTCCTATATGTGACTTAATATTTGATTACAATTCATCAACAAAATACATTTACTTTTTTATTTTACATTATGCATTTACTGTAGAATGTAACCAAAGAGAAAAAAGTATACAGTTTTTATTACACAGTCAAAAGATAATAGCGGCAATATTATTCATTATTTTTCAATTTTTGAAGTTTATTTAGTAGACATCGTAATCCAATTCTTAGGTGTTGTACTTCCATATCTCTTTCCTTTTCCAAAGCTTTGATTTTTTTCAAACATTCACAGTCAATAGGATTACCATCTATATCCAATTCCTTTGCATTTAAATGTTTTAAAAAATTGTCTTCAAAACAAGTGAAACTATTGTTATCTAAATACAAGGTTTGTATGTGCTGTACTTGAGCAAAAACCTCCACGTCGATGGTTGAAAGTAAGTTGTGGCTCAACCACAAGCTTTCAATTTTGTCTACTTTATTGAAAGCATTTTTATGAATACTACTGATGGCATTGTACATGAACCACAATTCCAAGTCGTACTTTTTCTGTTTCTTCTTGATTATATTTACAAATGCATTTTCCGGGATCGTCTTTATGTTATTATACATAAAATCTAACCGATACAATTTCGGCGTATATTGAAACCAATTGTTCTCAAAGGTTTTGAGTTTGTTGGAATGCAAGTCGAGAACCTCCAAATTCATCATGTTTTCGAAAGCGTTTGGTTGAATATTAGATATTCCATTGCTAGATAAATTCAGCTTTCTTGCGAGTAAATTTCCAAATACACCTTTTTCTATTTTATTAATGTTATTATTCACTATAATCAAATCCCTCAACGATGGAAGATTATCGAAGGCACCCGGCTCGATTCGTTTTACGCCACTCGTATCTATAATTATGCTCTCCAGTCGATGAAAATTTGCAATACCATGCTCGCACAGAGTTTGAATATTTTGGTTCACAAGTGTTACCTTATAAGCACCTTCTAAGTCTTGATTTTCATTCTGCACTATTACATTTTTCAAACCCTCACCAGTAAATAATGCGACTTCCGCTTTTTTTAAAACAAAACATTCCCTGTTTGAATTGCACCCTATCAACAGGGAGATGAAATACAAAAGTAATACCCGAAACATAGTGGCTCTTCAATTTATTCTGAACTGCTGCAATGTTTTGCAAGATACAATATATAATATATGTTTCAGGGTTATCATGAGTGATAAACTTATTAATTTTGCGAATATATTTCATTTCCCAGTATTTATTAAATTGTTTTTCATAAACAATTTAACTCTTGGAATTATACGTTCTCAGTGATGTATTTGATCCAAGTTACTTATCAAGTCAGGAGTAGAAGGTGAAAAAGAATTCTTGGTAATCTTAAACTACTAAAAATAATTTCAAAGTAGAGTATACACGTATGTCCACATCGGAACGGGGGATTGGTTTGTGAATGGCAACCGCGCATTCGAGTCTCACTGACAATGAGAGATATCCAGTCGCAGTGTATCATAAACCGAGCAAGGGTA
This sequence comes from Osmoderma eremita, assembly GCA_031763485.1. NCBI lineage: Eukaryota > Metazoa > Arthropoda > Insecta > Coleoptera > Scarabaeidae > Osmoderma > Osmoderma eremita. Next base: position 4,912 of record JARFOC010033953.1, read on the forward strand.
CGTACGCATGTCCTCTCAATCGTGATTTTTCTGTGCTCTCAGATTACGGTAAAAAGTACAGTTTCTTGCTTTCCAATTTTGTAGCTGCTATGCGATGCAGGAAAATGAAAAAGTAATTCTAAGTAGGAAAATAAACAACGTTTCTTATTAAATCAAACAAAGGAAAAATAAACTCTACAATTATAAAAAATAAATTGAAATTCTAACAATGTTACTTTGTGGAGGGTTCGAAAATATCCCCATCCGCGGCCAAATAGTCGAGTCTATCGTAAAACTCCCGCCGCACTGCCTCGAGATTTCTAGGGGTTATTGTCGCAAAAATTTTCAACAGTTCTACTCGCAACTCTTGCAAGCTCGCTATTGTTGCAAAACTGAAAAGATTTTGTTTGATATAACCCTACAGAAAAAAAGTCGCAGGAATTGAGGTCGGGTGATCGAGGTGGCCATTTTATCGTACCCATTCCGGCAATAATACGATTAGGAAAGGTGTTTTACAAAAACTCCATTACTAATCTGGTGTTATGCGCGGGACAACCGTCTTGCATAAACCAAATTGCATCAAAATCGAGGTTAAGTTGACGGACAGCAGGAATAATTTCCCAGCAAATTCAAATATTTCATTCCATTTTAATTGCCGTCGATAACAAATGGTACTATCATGTTATCACCCGAGATACCCGCCGTTCTGTGAAGACTGAGTTCTTACATTACGGACCAGATGTTGATTTTCTCGAGACCAATATAGCATGACTGAGGGATTATGCTTACCATGACGTGGAAAGGAGAACTCCTCGTCTATAAAATATTCGTCTTCGTTAGCCTTTTCCACCACGGACGCACAAAACTCCATTCTTGCAAAATTGTCCTCGGGAAAAATCTCCTAACACTTATACGTTCCACTGTACTACTGACACTGATTTCGTCTACAATTTGCTGGCTAGAGCAAAGTTCGCCCGTTTCAACCAACGAACAAATCCTCACTTCTCTCTCTTCCGGTTTGGGAGGTATTAGAGAGATTTGAGGCTGTTCGTCTATTTGTTGGCATTTGCGGCAATTCCCGACCACAGACTCAAATTTCCTAAACGCTTCGACGATCCTTTCAATCGTCGAATGCGAAGGAATAGGACGATCCACGTACTCTACGGCAAATAGATTGACCGTGGTTTGGTAGGAATTTTCCGCGGTTCTATAAACTCACATTGTGTACCTGAAATCGACGATCACTTAGAACTGTGCTTGCGCATAGACAGATACAAAATGATTCAGGCAGGCGTGCGCGTGCTACGGTGTTGCGCGCGACCGTGCTGTCCGGTGGGGATGAATGCAAGTATGCCGATCGCGCTACATACAATACATCTTGCACTCCGGTGAGAGCTGAGCATACCTGTATATAACAAAACCACACATACATTACAAATCTTTATTAAATCATATTTTGTATATAATAATATCTTATAATGTTTACAAAAACACAATTCTAATCCAAATATGGAATAAATATTTTCTCAACTATAAATAAAGCAATTTCACATAGCCATATATAAAAGAAAATAATGAATGACTTTGTATTTTACCTATACCTGATACACTACAAATAATTAACACTCTAAACATTTTCCTAATCCGGTCCAGGGATCTGGAACTTCCAAAAAATACCTATGCATAGCTTCAATAAATCTTTTACAGTATTCTTTGGGGGAGACAATAGTTGGTAGTTTAGCTTGTCCCCATAACATGCCCGACTTTTTAACCATTGTTTCTAATTTCTTATCCCACGTAAAAGTGCGAATGTAATCTATGATAATAAGAAAAAGATATTGGGAGGTAATTTACTAATTTTGTAAACACACCCACCGATAATTCCAACAACGAGTTCCTTATTTTCAGAATCCAAACCAACCAGTAAGGAATAATCCATAACAGATTGAGCCGACAAAAATTCTGTATCATTTTGTATTGCTGCTGTTAAAACTGCTTTGGAATGTGGAAGAATGTATAATGGAGAATCACAAGACACTAAAATTAAAAGATTAATCTATTACATTTAATGTATTACAAAACTAACTTTTTAGTAAATTCTCATCTAGTAGAACAATTTCTCCATCTTGATTATCAGGATTTACTAGTCTATTTCGCATAGAACCTTTCAGATCAAATTTTTGCGTAACAGTTCTTTCATAGAACAAATTTTCCATTACGAGCAAATGTGCTCTAAGTGTCGCATTAGTTGTATTATTTTTAAATACAACTTGGTAAATCCCGACTATTTTGCCAAGCAATGTTGGTTGGGCGGTCTCGTGACAACGATTCAAATAGGCAAAATATCTAGGCGCAAATTCGAGGAATAGTTGTATTTCAGATTTGGGCATTTCTTTTAATATAAAGCGATCATCTAGAATATTTTTATACAGACATTAACGAAAATTATAGGTGTCGATTTAAAGCTGATTTACCTGTCGTTTTACAGAACGTAGATCCTGATTTGCCCCCACGAGCATTCCATGGTACTGACCGTGATAATGATCTTATATAAGCTTCTTCGCCTATTGGCAATACCATACTGCGCAAAGCGGCAAATTTATCTGCGAAATAAATGCGACAGAAGAACTTGCAGTTGGAATCCTCAAATTGGATCTCAATGTTTGAAGTTTTATTTTTTTTAGAATCATCAAGCTTGTCACTGTTCACAGATTGCTCTATAGACTGGCTAAAATAGTACAAGTGCATTTGGGTGATCAAAGCGTTACAGGTATGAAACATTCGTACTTCACTTCTGTTGGTACATTAATACTGTTGTTTAATTCCGATTTTAAGTCCTTTGCTCGTAAAAATGACAGCAACCCAGAAGATTTTTCTCCAAATGCTGTCTCACAGTTTTCAGCCTTTTCTTTATCTACTTGAGAATATCTTTTATGTATCGGGCTTGGTGTTTGTTCGTTACTAGTACTTTTTTTATGCGCTAAATCTTCTAATGCTCGTTTATAATCAAACGAATTCAATGCATACGCTATAACGGAACTTGGTTCGCTTTCGAATACAACAATAGGAAAATATACTCCTGTGGGTAAGGTGTAATGCTCTTGCATATTGAAGGGTGGCTAAAATAGTATCCATAAATAAAGAACCATAGGGATTTTATTAGTATTTTAATTGCTTACAGGAATGGGGATTGATGCTGAAGTGGACGGTAGTAGTTGAGACAAGATCGTTTTGACAATCTTTTTATCAATATCTTTTTTATCTTGTAAATCTTCGTATTGAGATAAAACTGTGCCGTCTGATTGAGACCTGTGATGACATTTTGGTGAAGGTGGTGTATAATCTAGTGTGAACCATATAATAAATAAGGATATAATGATTCTTATGGCAATTAAAATGTTATATAATTAGTTTGTGAGAAAAGCAAGTGATGATTCTAGCATGCCTTTAAGTAAACACTGGAAAAAAGCAGAAAACAGCAAATAGCATAAGCGTTTATATACCTTTATCATCAGCAATATCTATCAGATTGTTGTAACTATTTATTCTATCGATGGCAGTCACATTCAAACGAACATCAAGATTATGATTGTCACTTTTGTGTGAAATTGTATCAGCATGCACAATACTGTCTAAATGGCGGTTAAGACCTTCTGTAAATATTTTTATTAGGTGTGTTTCATCTGTAGTGTTATCCGGTGATAAGTGAGATTGAAATTTACTAACATTCACTATAACAAACGCCATGCAAGCCTTAGTGTATCTATTTCTAAAACAAATATCAACTCACCATCGCTTTGATCTAAGCTCCTAATTTTTTTCGTGATTGTATTCGAAGTAGGTTCCGTATTTGGGTTCTTTATTTCGGATTCTCCCATTTGATTATTCAGTGATCGAGAGTCTGGTGTTATGGGACTGTCCAAATCAGTGTACGATGCCCTATCTCTCTTTTTATCGATGTCCTTTTTCTTGAACGATTCTGAGAGTCTCATATTCCACTGCTCGACGGCTTCAACAATTAACCTTTTTACCCTAACGAGAGCATCTGCTATCCTCCACACCGCAACAGGGGTTTCTGTAATGATATATACTTATACATATAGTACATACAATTTACTACATTACCTAATTTGGATTCCGAAAAATTATCAGGCGCAATCTCTAAACTTGGAGATGTCAGTTTTAGTTGTACTTCTTCAACTTTCTGTTTAAATGCGGATTGTTCCTTCGATAATATCTGCTTTAAATTTGATAAACCATCAAAATCAGGTAGTAACATAGCTAACTTTTCGGATATCATTGAAAATATTTCGTGACCTTTAAGCGCCATTGTCTTGATTTCCTCTATCATATCACTATAATCTCTTGTTTTGCCATAATTGATTTTTATAATTGTTGGGGGTAGCGAAATTTCCCAAAGTTGTATATGTGAATACCTGCGAATCACATATATAATACACTATAACGCAATAATTCAATTGGCAACATTACTCAAACGATGCTACAATATTATTGTAGCTAAAATAATGAATGTTGTCATGGTGTAAATTGTGTGAGCAAGGTACATTTCCTCTTCTAGTGTATAAACCGCCGTGGAATTTTAATTCTAGATACTTCGCAAAGGAAAAAGACCACGTATCTCTTGACATTGGTACACTCGCAGAACATGTTTGACATTTCGAACACCAACTCCACATAATTATTTTATCTTCCGTAAGTTTAGTATCTAAAACATCAAGGGAAATGCTTACGCAGCCAGAACTGTGAACAAATCTCCTAGTATGGTTCAACATTGGTGTTCCACAAGTATCTGATTGGCAAGCATATGAAGTACGGAAACAATATCTCTCAAGAAAACAGCCCAATGGAATGTCATTTCTACCATAGAAGCCCATATGCACAATCCTAGAATAAGAGTTGCATAAAATGAGAATTATAAATAAAGCTAAATTATTATATGCGTACCAAGGATATACACAAAATGCAGGTGCATTATTTGATCTGTGACTATAACTACAAAATAAAACAGCCAGTCTTTGATGATTGTTTGGATCTAGAACATCTAAGTTGTCTAATTCAGAGTCTCCTCTTAATTTCTTTTTTAAATTTTCATCAGTGTCTTTATTAACAATTGCTAAAGTAGCCTTCTTCGCTAATCTACCACCACAAGCTCTAAAATGAGCTAAGAGTGTTTGTATCTCATTACTATCTACATTCCCTGTAATTCTAACAGTTGTAAACGGATGCGGAGGTTGTAACTATTATAATAAAAATTAGTATTTAAAATTCATGTATGTATATAGAATACCTTTGGCTTAGAAGATATTACTGGATTGTTGTTTTCTTCTGAAGCACGATTTGTTTTTCTCTTTGTACTTAAAAATTGTCCACTATAATAAATTTGCTCAGGGAAGAAACTCCTTAATTTGCATTTTCTGCCATTTTCGGTTTCTAAATATGGTACTGAGAACACTAAAAAGGGTGATATACATAATATTGTATCATCTAGATGTTTTCGAAAATGATTCGAGAGCGGTAAGTCAGCCACTGATAATTTTTCCGAAGATCTCCTTAATAGAGCTTCATCTTCTTTGTTGTAGGAATGTAATGGATCAGAATATGCTTTAACACTTTCTGAAACTGTCTTCTTTTCTTCAGCATTATTAAGAGTACCATTCTTTGGTCTAGTATCTTCTGTATTAACAAATACCTCGGTATCATTCTCATTCTCATCGAAAATGTTCATATTACTCATCTGACTAACTCTAGAAATTTTCCTATTTTTCAACAAATCATTGGATTGGTCTATAATAGAAGAATGCGGTTTAGCTAAAGTTGGCGATCCCTCTCTGCTATCGTCAAAGAATTCATAGTTTGCATTCGGTGGCTGAGCAAATTCATCCATCAAAAAAGACTTTTCCAATCGCCAATTATAACAAGCAAATAATAATAGTGAAGCAACCTTTTTCACTTTTACTAATTCACTATAGGCTGCTCCGCGTAACAAGACTGTTCCACATAAATGGGGCTGTGAGACATTTTCGAAGAACATTAAAGTTTTATTTTCGCCTAAAAGAAGTTATAACTATATAATTGTACTGAAAGGTTGCATTATTTTATACTTACCTATATCATCCTTGTAAGATTTTAAATAGAAACGTTTGCAACTCCCCAATGTTGGCTTTCCTATATGCGAATCAACTGAAGCAACTAAAGTTGCTTGAGTGCATCTAGAAAGACTATCAAGGATCCTTTGCTTCACATTAAGAACTAAAGTTACATGTTGTTCTCGTAAAATGTCCTGAGCTACTCGGGCAACAATTCGCTCCACTAATACAATATCCGGTTTTAAATTAGTTATCCTAGTAGCTATATTTCGCAGACTCTCATGTTCCTGTTAATAAAGAGAATTAGCGTTAATGATGAATTCTACAAGAAAACAAGCCACACCTGCATCAGTACTGGTTCTAATGACATTAGTCGACCTTCTATTCTTTGATAAACAATTGAACCTAGCAGAAGTAAAATTTTTGGATTTTCAATTTTGTCTGGCATTGCCTTGTGTGCAATATTCTTTGTGCACACTATACCTCGGATTAATTTGCAATCGCTTCTTGCGCCACCTGGTAGTTTCTTAAATTTTACATACTGCCTAATATCGATAATCTCAGCATTGTGGTGCAAATCTAAGGAATATGATTCAAACCATAATAACAGTATTAAAATTTAATAAAATTAATTACCTGGATGAACATAATCGACTGTCTCATGTATTAGAGGTAGCAGGGTATCACTCCAACTGAGTTGTAAATTATACTGGTTCAATAATTGTTTAACTAAACTAGATGCATGCTGTCGGAATCCTTCTTGCAATAAGTTGTAAGCGTTCTTTTCACCATTTTCCTCTCTTAACTGCGATGGATTGTGCCATCCTAATGTCATAAAGTTTGCAATTAAGAACATAATAAACATCATGCCACAAACCTGACTCAGGTACATTCTCTCTTTGTTCTGAAGTACGTATTACAGAGGTTTCCATTGAACATATTCTTTGTGCCTCTAAAATTTCGGCATCATCTGGTGAGGATATACTATGATTAGAAGGTAGAGGTTTAGATAAGTATACAGTATTGGCGCCAATATTTAAATCCAGTGTATATGAAGAGGATGACATCAATCTACCAGAAGATATTCCAAAATCAGGTGTAAGCACTTCATTTTCAGAATCTACAAAAATATATCTATACAAATTGATAGACAAATCAAGAAATACTGTACCAGTAAGACTATTATCTTGAGAAACAAATTGTACCCACGTGGGTTCATCTTGGGAAGAATTTTCCAGTAGATTTTGTGACGGTTCTAGGGAAGTAACGCTTCCTGGTTTATATAATGCATACCCATCAACAAAAGAACATGGATCAGAAACACACTCAATGTAACTGCCTTCCAGTAGTGCTTGACATATCGCTGCTGCCTGTATTCTAAATAATAAAAATTGCATTAGCTACAACGATATATTACATAGAGAACTAATTACCTAGTATTTGCTTTTTGTTGCCTTATCAACCAATCTACCAATTCAGATCCCAAAAAACAATCAAAATATGTTTTAAGGCGATATTTATGAGAGCGTAAAATTATTCCAGTGGTTGGTTTACAAATGTCTTCATATAAATTTCTTAAGGAAACAGAATTTTGTAAAGCCCTACATCTTTCTTCCATTGTTATATAATTTACACTAGAACTATGCGTAATGTATGGTAAAGATATTATTCTATAAATACAAAATATATTAACCTTCCAGGCGCAAACTTTTCTTCTTGGTATCCAACAGACACTTTTCGCTTAAGAGATCCATCACTTTCAAGTATATCATTTGTGCTTGAAGGTGATAAATTAGTCTGCACAACAGAAGGAGAATGTTCTGATTGTAAATCATTTTTATTTTCTAAACTATCCTGTAACACTTTTAAACAAGCACTTAGTTCAGATCCAATGCCCACAGACTTTAAGTACGACAACACTACGTTACAGCAATAAGTGCAACCTCTTAAATAACCTAAAATTTGTTTCATTGTAATACTTCAGCACCAAAAATTAATATAATTTCTAACCTGTACAACCGAATAATTTTCCTGGTATTTGACCATTACAACACTGTGTACAAAAAATTTGGCCACAAACTCGGCAGTGATGCTTCCTTCTAAAGGTATTAAATTTTTTACAACATTCATAGCATTCTTTGCTCACAGAATCTTGCATCCAAAACTGTTTTAGTCCCGAATCAGAATATGCTTGTAAATTCTAATAAAGCATATATAATTAAACAATAAACAGGACTTGCTTTAGAATACACCTACACTACTTTTCAATGCCAATAGACTACTTATTCTTTCTAAGACATTGGGTAAACTTCTGCCCTTACTCTCGCTCTGCAATGGTTCATTATCTGAAGGTGTTTCAATTGCCCAAGCTGGAAGGCTCTCTTGAAGTAACTTCTCATTAGTATTTTCCAATACGTTAACATGTTCTGTGTTGTTAATGGATCGGTTTAGTTTGAAAAACTTTGATATAAATTGTGTTACACCTTGTTGTTTCTCTTCTGGTTGCAAGGGTGCGAATTCCGTCAATTTACTTGGTGACTGTAAATTCTTACTCATTTTAATTGTGAAAAAACGTATAAAATATTAAAACATTGACAATCAGTTGTTTGTGACATTTCAATTTTTGACAACCAGAACGACAACACAACAAGCAAGCGAAAATTTAAGTGATGCCACAGACTGTAATGCGGAAAAAATTAATGAGCCGAACTGTTTTGTACTACATAAGGATGTTTTTATATCATATCTTGCATAAAATGTAACTATTAGACGATACACAGTGATAAATTCTGTGTTGTTGTTTGTTTCTAGATTAGCCACAAATATATAAATAATTATTCAAAAGCTCAAAAGAAGGAAATGACATCAACTGACATTTTAAAGTCGATTAATCTAATAGATTTTTAATCTAATTTTGTACTTTAGGAAAGGAGGTTTATATAGAAAACTGAAATAAAAGCCACTCTGTTTATTGTATTTATTTTTTCTTATTTTAATTTATAATCTATTAATTTATTGTCAACGATCGTATAGAAATAATAACACAATAACAAAGTTACAACAAATAATATCAAAATGCCATATGTAAATTATTTTGTTTCCAAAATCTGTCAATGTAATTTCAAAATAATTCGTTATTTCAGTTTCTCATTCTTTTAAATTCATTTGGTATTTGTGTCAAAATTTAATAATGGATCGTCTTCATCTTTACGCATTCGGAGGAGTATTGGGCGGCGTGATTGTGTTCACCATTTGCTTTCTATACGATCGTCACCAAAAACGCGATCCAAATTACAAAAAGAAGCTGAAATTGAGGAGGGAGTATGAGAGGAAGTTAAGCGAAATAGACAGGAGCCCAATGTCGCCACTAGATATCGTAGAAACTCGAAAAGAAGAGGATATAATTATACTCCACGAGTTACAAATCGGTGAAGCACTAATGTTGAGAGGTAATCTGGAAGAGGCGACGCAACATTTCGCCAATGCCATTGCGGTTTGTTCTAATCCAGAAAAATTTTTGAAAACGTTGAAAGCGTGTTTGGATCCAGCTGTATACACCATGCTATTGAACACGTTGGTTAAGGGGAACATAAACATTTGTCATCCTTCCAAGTTGTATTTAAACGATGCTCTTACGTCAAATTACACCTTTATGAGGGCTGAAAAATCGTATTAAAAGTATGAGTATTTTAAGCCATATGTTTGACAGAAATAAAAAGTTCTTCGTTTTCAAGCAATTTTTTACCGTTTATTATTTTTTGATTAAAAGAACATTAAAACCGCTTAGGCGTTGATTAAAATTTTGACTTGATAATTTACGTTTGCTTTCGACTTAATGGAAATTCCGCGCAAAAACAGGACAGTAGGTTAAACGGGGATTTATTCGTCTAAATTTATAATCAATTTTCGTGTCAAAGCTCATGTAGGGGTGCGTTTCGTGTAAACGTAAACAACATAATATTAGGGTCAACCCTATTACAAAAAAGATTTGACTATCCTGTCCTTGACATGTAAAGATTTAGTTTATACTTACTTTCTTATGTTATTGAAAGGAGCTCCAAGCTTCGCCGTATAAAGTTGAAGTATGAGAGATCTAAATTACGGAAAAAAATTATGATAAAGTAAGTAGATGTAAGAAGATAAATATTAGTTATCTAAATTCGGTCTTCTTGTGAATATTACAATTATAAACACAAAGATATTTAAATTTTAATAGAATTTTAAATATGTCATGTACTAAGGTGCATCTAGTGAGCTCATCTTATACAACAAGGTAGAATTCATTTTATGTTAACTTTATTATGTTATTGTACTCCATGACTGTATTTGCTTGGAAAACCCATTAACATTAATTTAATGTAGGTATGCCAGGAAGGTGATAAAATATTTTTATTGGCTTTTATATTTTGGAATTATATCTTTCTTCCAACGTTTGTAACATTGTTGCCTCAAAATTATTCGATTCCTCGCGAAATATTTAGGTCATTAGGTCGTCAAGAGTGTCTCGATCGCAGCTACTACTCTTATCAGATCCAAGTCTAGCGACCGGAATAATTTTTCACAATTGTCAAGATAACATGCTGTGCCACTGGAAAAAGAAATTACGGCCTAACCTAGTACTGGCGGGTTGCCTGATTGAACGAGACCGCATAAAAGTAGTTCTGCTTTGGTTGGCGTGTGGATAACGCAGTTCTAGCGCTTCGCAAAGAAATATTTTAACGATACTTCGTCCCGTTCCCGTCGTAAACTGGTACGAATTCGATACATTGAAATTTTACCCGCAGTTGTGTTGACGGAAGCTTCCCAGGCAAACAATCAATTCAGGGCGAAATTGTAATACGCGTTTATACTGTTCGCGATGATCATTTTGAATTCGAGTAAAATCTGATATGCCTTTTCAGCGACGCTGTATGTAAGTGTCACTCTTTAACGTTAAATATGTAGATATATATATGTTTGTTGCAATTATTAGAAAGACCCAGGTTAGTATAATTCAATTGGTTTGAAATTTAATTCAAAATACCGCGGTACTTACAATTATCTGATGACAAATACAAGAAATGCAATTAAAAAAAATTCTTTTTTGCCTAACAGTCGAAAGTTACAACGAATATATTTTTCGAAATATGCCGCACCTCCACCATAATTACTTATTCGTGAAATTGATGTACCTACTATTGCGACAAAAAATTACGTTTATTTACATGAGTCATGTGCTATAGTTTAGTCTTGGTATTAGCTAAATATGCACTCTTGCATACAGTGCGGCAGAAAAGTCTGCAAACACTTAAATAAAAACGTAATTATTTAATTTTAAAGGATGAATGAGAGAACAGATCAATTAATTTATTTAGAAAGCTAAATTTAAAGTGTTTTTTTAGAGCGACCTTGAAAAAGTTCTGATGATATTTCTTTAAATGGACCCTACATTGTCCTTGTTGGGTAGGCTGTGTGCTTTCCTAAATGATAGTTAAAAAAATTAAACTGTAACTGTCGATCGAAGTCGTCTTCCCACAACTCATGAACCAAAAAGACTTTTTACGGATGATACATGTTTTTGCGAAGAATGATACTAATTGTTGATTTTGACACATCAAATTGTTAACCGAGATGTCTGGCAGATTCGTTGTCCTGTGGATTCTCATTCAACAATGAGAATCCATTGAGATCTCCAACTATTATAAGTATTTGGGTTCGCTCTTTTTCAACATCTGTTCAGTAAATACACTTTTAATTTATTTTACAATGTATTGCCGTTCAATTCTACTCTTGTATTGTATTCATTATGCATACTTTGCAAAGACATTTTATTAGCATATTTTTCAAGATGTCTAGGACTTCCCAAATTACAGCCAATAGCGTCCGGCGCTCCACTTTTCTAAATAATGTAAGTTTTCCTTGGGCTTTCGAACATTTGGAAAATAATAATAATAATAGCAGAATATATTTGGCCCAAGAGAGAAACTCCAAAAAGGGCGTTATAGAACAAAACAAAAAAACAGCAACAATACACGAAATAGTAAAAACATAAATAATAGAGTTGAAAGGAATACAATGATCACTAGAATAAACTCTTGTAGAATAATAGTCGTGCATAGGTTGTAGAACGGTACGTGCAAAATTAAATATCCATTTTTTAAGTAACGTGAGTGTTTTCATTCAAAATCCCCCACAAGGTGCAAAGAAGTGAAAAAAAAAAACTGCAGTAAAAATATCGTACAAACTCAATTACAATTTAAAATGTATTTGACAGAACGTGAAAATACACTAAATCGCTTAAAAGCCTAGCCTACTGTACCAATTATAAGAAATTGTTGTAGACATACTATATACATAGATCGTCTCAACCTCCGAATGCAGTACAGAGCTTATGAGAATTCGATTCACGGTTGCCAAATCGTCGAATCAACTGTACATTATTACTTCCGGTTCCATTATTTGGGTTTCTGACAGTTAAAATGCATATTTTGAGGAAAACAGTAAAATATATATATAAAAAAACAATTTTCTTATTTAAGAATCAGTGAAAAAGCGCAGAATTTTATTTATTATTACTCGACATTAACGCAATTTACATTTCGAACATTTATTTAGGAATTGGGGTATTATATAATTTATTAAATTTAAAGTAAAATAACAAATAATAGTTTTCACTTTTGTAACAAAAATAGCTGGAATCATACAAATCCCCATATAATACATAATATTTAAGAAAGGCATAGCAATTACACACACGTATGTCTTGTTTCAACTTTTAGGCAGTCGATGTACCAGTTTGATTTTCAGATGATGATGAATCTGTTACATGAATAATAAATTCTTCAATGTCATCTTGCAAATTATCCACCATCCACATTTCCATTTTTTACATGTTTGATGTAATTTTGTCAATTATCAACTGTTACAGTGCTCTATGTTCTTCGAATTAATTCCTCCATATCTTTTACCTTACATGTGGTATTATTCACTTTTATACAGCTTTTAACTTGTCCCCATACCATTTCAATGGGATTTAACTCGCAGTGGTAATCGAAGAACTTCATGACCTATTTCTTTTGCAAGTTAGTCAATTTTGCTTTTATCATACTGGGGTTTAATTTGTGACACGCAGAAGAGCAAGTCCCGTTTTAGCATATCGTCACTGGTTGGTATTTGTCTCTCACAGAGCCAATCAATGATAGTATTTTTCTCCATGCTGTCGTTGGAATTTTTTCTAATTTCCTGGAATGATAGGAAGCATTATCAAGAACAATCACTGTTACTCTGCGGTATATTTGGAAGCAATTTCTTAATAAACCAATCCTCGTATGTGTCTAAATCCATCTCATGATGAACATCAGAAGTGTTTTTCTTGCAGAGAAATGTATATTCAACACCAGGAACAAATCCATTATCATCACCAGCATGAACGAATGCAAAACGAGGTGTAATTTTTCTCCCTTACACCGTTTTCTCTCTACAGGTTCCATCAAATGCAGTGAAAACCGTAATTACATGTATAGGTTATAAAATTTCTAAAAATCAAGAAAAATATCCATATTTCCCTGTGCACGCTCCAAAAAAGATGGAAGCGCTCTGAAAAGAACGATTTGTACAACTATATATAAACAAATTAACGTGGAATTAAAGTAAAAATATTTTAAAACTACGACGATAAGGATTGACAGCAGTTGACGCTAATAGACAGATAGATAGGTACTTTGCCAACGCCGACATATGTAAATAAGTTGCAACATAGCAATCGGAAGTGAAGATAGCGCTAATGACACCAACTAAGGATAGTCAGAGATAAAAGTTGCTGTTATATCCCATGCATACGGAGGTTGAGACGGTCTATAATTGTTTAAATTACCTTACGTATTAAGCACACAATAGGTTTTTACGGTTTGGAATGACATATTGGTTGTTTTTTTCAAAAACTTTCTTATCTAAGGTATGAAAACGGTCATTTAGAGAATTAGGTACGGGGAATATCCAAAAGTGAAGCAAAAATGATACATATTTACTTGATGTTCTTCTTTATAAAATAGGAACATATATTGCAATATGTGATAAATGTCCACTTTCGTTTATTAACTAATTGTAAAGTTATTGTAAACATTGTTTAACAAAGTAAGGTATAATGGAGAAGATCTGTCATTCCAAAACTAATATTTATAGAATCATTTTGTTGCACAAGCTAAAACTCCAAGTATTATTTGCAAATTTATTGCAACATTTGATTGTTGATATTAAAATAAGTATTAAAGAAATGAATTATATTTTTAAATGAAAACTAGTACTAATTGTAAGTAAAACTAAAAATCTTCCTTAAAACTAGTTTTCTCTGGGTGGAACCACTTAGCTTGATTTAGAGTTTGTGCGTTGGAAAAATTACCGAGAAGAGGACCTATTAAATACTATATTTTTGGTTAATATTTTACAAAGTTTAATTATTATTAATGACATAATGGAAATAATTCAAGCAAATGCAAATTACAAGTATGTTATTTTGAGGTGATCTTGCCTTATCTATCTTAGCAAATACAATTTTTATATAATTTTTTTTTCATTGATATGCAATAGTAATGTTTTCTATATTCTCGTAAAACAGAAAACTATTACCAGTTTTGACTCGTGCTGATGGGTATTAACTACTTTTTATTTTGTTTGTGCTAGTCAACTAACAGTCAACAAATTTATCAGGGAAATTTTAGTTTTAGCTAGGATAAACTATCTAAGACCTTTACTCGAAACTAGTTTCTCATTGTACACATTTTACAATCAAATTATGTCGTGAAATTTTTAAAGCCTGTGGGAGCAAATTTCTTTCGACGTCCACTATTCTACATAACGAGTTGTTTTATAAAGTGGAATATAAACGGAATTTAATATGTTATTTCTTGTACTACTAGCAGTTTGTTTAATCTGTTTTCTATCCAGGTATAATTAACTTCGTTAATTACATGTACTACCGAAGGTGCAGACATTATTTATTTATTTAGGGCCAAGCGTTAGTGTAATAGATGCTCAGTTTATTGAATATCTGTCAAATCAATCTCATTATCCCCTCTATAATTTGTAGTGATATTGATTCTTCTATCGTGGAGTAACAAAAACAACAAATATGAATATATTTTGAAATATTATTAATTGAAGTTATCAATGTTTTAGGAAAGATTTTTTTTAAGTTAATTTATGCTTGAGCGGTGGTCGTTATGAACTAAATCTTGATGGTAATAAATGACCATTTCGGTCTTTATTCATTTAAACTCTATTCTATTAACATATTCTTGTAATCAACATTCAAAGATAGGTCGCCATCAAAGGCACCGGTATAACAACTCTTGTGATAGTACGTCATCTCGGTGTTCCGTTTTCTCGAAGTTATAACGTCTACAGTGGCGTTGTTTATGTTGTATACGATTCCTGCTAATTAATAATCTGCAATTGACATCAAAACGGCATTAATTAGTGCGACATGCAACCGTTTCTTTGGGCGGGCAGAACGTCTCGAGCAATAGAAGTCTTGCGTGCGACCCGCCCAAAGTACGTATGGATGTGTGCAGTACTTACATTAGTCGACACCTCATTTGATGCCAGTATTGTAATTCTATTTGTGTTTATTAAACCGTGCACGGAGTACCGATTCCTTTGGTGTTTTTGTTTGTACGAGATGTATGGCACGTAAGTTTATTTGGAAAGTAGTGTCAAACCTAGTAACATTGTGTTGAAGTTAATGTGTTTTTCTTCGAATTGTAAGAGGCTGTACTAGAATGGGTTGTAAAATAGATTTGCTAATCGTTGGTTTATGTTCCCTTCATTTCTTATCTTCCTTATCTTAACAGTGTCATATAGCATGCATTATTTTTTTGTTTTTAACTGATTTTAGTTTAGTTAGTAGGCTCGTAAACATGGTAAAATATATTTATTAAGAAATAATAATACACTACTATTCATTGAAGTAATTGCCATCACACACAATGTCCTTTTGCCAACGTGACATCAATTTTTGTATGCCGGTATAGTAGAATTCTACGGATTTTGAATCAAAAAATTGACGGACTGCATTTATAACATCAACTCGAAGTTTTGAACGGTCTATGCTTCATGCAGTTGTCATGTGACAAAAGAGGGTGGTAATGACTTGGCGAAATGTCAGGAGAATATATGGTAACGTTTTCCAGTCAAGATCAGAAAACTTTTCCCGGGTTACTCTTGAGGTATGCGACCTGACCTTATCCTGTAATAATACCACTTTCTTTGGATTGGTTAAAGAAGACTGCTTTTGGATGAATATTGTTTGTACTCGCTGATGCTGTTCACAATACAAGTTAGCAGTGATGATTTGACCCCTCCCCAAAAACTCATAATGGACAATTTCTTTTGTTGTTCACCAAACACACAACAAAATCTTGTTTAAAAGCTTTGGGAGTGTGTGATACCGAATTAGTGGGTGATAACCAATGATACAAATGGTTAGAATTTGAGTACAATATCCACTTTTCGTGGCAGGTTAACAACCGATCAAGAATTGGTTCATTATCGTTGGGTGAAATGTTTGTCGAACAAAACAATGGAAAATGGAAATGCAAAGTAGTTATTTCATTTAGCTATGCACAATTAATGATGTAATTGCATAAACTGTAAATCAGCCGAATTTACATTTTTACTGACCGCTCATATCATAATCGGCCGAGTTTACACTAAACAACCTCAAAACAGAAACTAATGTCATGTTGTGTAGTACTTCTTATTAAACTTTTATTTCTTCCTTTGTTCAAATAAGAAATAAAATAAAATGTTTGTTGACTCTAATAATATTTGGAGATTAATTGTATGTGTGTATTTATAAAGTTGTTAAAAAATGAAAGAAACATCAACATTGTATCATTTACGGATTCGTTTTCTTTTTTAATACGAATTACATTTTTATTTTTTAAGAATTTTAAGAGATGGAATTTTAGCTCAAAAAGTTTACTTTTTTAATGATAGTATTTTTAAGATAAAGCCAAAATATTAAATGACCTAGACAGCCTAGAGGGCAACCTGTAGTATTCTTAACGCAAACTATGTAGCTTGATTTCTTCTTCCTGATAGTACTGCATTTAGATTTATGAAAGTTGCGGAATGTTTTTATTATAATTACTTACATACATGTTTATTGCGTGCCAGTAATGGTAACAATCGATAGTGCTTTTCGTCATTATCTCTCAGACTTCGGAGTAACATAAAAAGATTATTATGAAATTACAAGCTTTCGCAATCTGTCTAAAGAAATTGAATATACAATCGAAACACCATACAGTGATGTGCGAATTATTAGAAATATATCAAGTAGGTAATGCAATATCGCCATGGTATTGCCACAGGTATTGCCTACGCATCGTAGCATATCCTATGTCATGTCGGTATGATATCATCTATCCTTTAATTTTATTATTTAATTATTTAATTTTAAATCTATATCTAATATTATATTAACCCATAGGCAAAACATATGTATTTTCATATATACAGGTGTCAGTGGAAAACGAAACATTCTCAATATTTAAGAATCAAGATTTCTTGTACAAAATCGTTAACAACTTTTGATCGCAGGGAGATAATTTTTAGTGCTTCAACCCTCTAGCCCGGGGTGCAAATCCTCGAAAATTTTAAATTACCAAAATGCTACGTAATTTGCAATACAACCATGTATAAATCTTTGACCCTTTCGTTTTCGAGAAATTAGCTTTCTAAGATATGTAAGAAAAAAAGAGAAACGCGGAAGGAAAAAAGAAATACAGTAAAAATGTAAGAATCCTTTATTACAAAGTCGCTGAGACACGCCAATTTTTGATTGTAGGGAGACAATTTTCGAGAAACAAATGATCTTAATATTGTCACGGAGTATGTAACGGTATTATCGCGACATCTAGTGGCGATTGTACACAACTGCTTTTCGTATTAGTTTAAATTGTAAATGCGCGCTCTGATTGGGTTCTTCATCTTATGTGATTAAAACTGTTCGCGCGTTGTGATTGGCTCCTTTGAATCTATGTGATTAAACCTGTTGCCATTTCCAGATGTTTCTTTTGGTTCGAAAAATGGAATTTACTCGAAGGAAATTTGATAATATAAGGGACCGTTAGAAAACTTATATCCAGATTTAAGATTGTCAACGTTTTCATACAAATCTAAGAGTGTATTTTGTAAACACAATGCAGTTAATCGTTGAAGTTAGTTTGTTATTCTAAGATCTGTTGTGTTTATAATGTAAATTAATACCTAAATTAATAAAGCGTAATTAATTAAGAAGTGAGTACAGAAACCAAGGTTATGTGCGAAAGTTAAATTCGTGATAATTCATGGCTATTGTGAAATTAGCTTTAGTCTTTTAAAAGTAGTTTTGATTAACTTTAAAACCTAAATTTTCGAGAACAGTACGATCGATAAGTTTTAAATGTGGTATTATCCATGCCTCACCTCAACAGCGTGAAAAGGGAGCCATGACTTATTATTATTATTATCAGGCCTGCGGCCGTGGAACTACTTCTAATCTTGTTCCTCAAGCATAGAAACGTCTACGGAATATTGTTTCTTTGTCGAAGGGGCACAAATTTTTAGCCGATAGCATACCTATTGTAATATCACATTATTTTCTTTGTGACAGTAGGTAAATAATGAATATTGATCAAACACTTAGTGAATTAAGGCACCAAACAAAACTATTCACGTCGAAACTAAATTGTTACTTTCTCGGGAGCCGGAGTACTATGATTTTCAAACAAAAGAACTCAACCACTACCATCATAAAAGGTATTAACGATCAATTAGCTGCAGTGACTACGCCAAAACTATTATTTTCGCTGGTTGGTTCTAAATAACGCTGAAAATTTCGACGACACCGACGTAATCAGTTGATTACGTACGTGTACATCATTTTGATAGCTCATCACATGCGGTTTCTCATACGAATACGAAGATTTTCAACAGTTAAAATTAAACTTCTAGACGGTGATTGATACCCCCTGCATAATGGATACGCCCTAACTGCGACACCGCGTAGGGGTTCGATTCGCGGAATAAATTGAAAACTGAATATTGATGGCCCTGAATGGAGGACGTCACGGGGGTTAGCGAATCACGCGAACCACACATAATTCTCAATACGGTGCACGGCCGTGGACTCCTTAATCGGATTAATCAGAACGTTGAAGGCGGTCATGCTAATCGTGTGTGTTTGTAATCAACTTCGTTACGTATAATTACAATAAAAGGAGAAAATAGGCATGTAACAGTCGAAACAAACGAAATTCAATTTGTATTAACAAGCCCTAGTCAGTCATCGGACTTTAGGTCAAGATTTAGGTCGATAGCAAGAAATACGTACGGGATTGATTGTGGGCAACATTTCTAGTTGGCATAATTATACTATTTTTAATACATTCACACAAATAGATTCCTAGAGCTTTTTCATAAAACAAATTTGCTTAAGACAAAGACGTACAAAGAGAAGGGAGGGAAGGATCTAATATTACATCAAGATGTACACTTTCTGACTATTGAGTCAGAGAAATGTGTGGAAATTATTACATATTTGTGAAGAACATGAAGATGACATTGATCCATTGATTTATAAAAAAAGGTTTCGAACATTCAAATTAAAAGAATGGCCCAAGACTTTTTGAAAATTATTTCTATTATTCAGCAGATACGTACCTGTTTGCCTCATGCAATTGTGGAATGACAAAATTTAGGCGCAATTTTTAAAAGTTCTGAAGAGAAGAGAAATTTAAGTATAGGTATGAACAAGTTATCTTTTCACTTATTAGCTTATTTGAACCTATTAGAAGTAAAATTCAGCTTTAGGTATAATTTCCAAGGTACAGGATGATTACCATCAGTTATTAAGATAGAGGCTGAATCACATTCATCCTACGGAAAAATGTTTTCGCAAGAACTATTACCAAATGTAAACGCAATACAATGGTGAAGACCTCAAAAGATTGTTCTAGAATTTAGTCGTGTATTGGATGGTCTAGTTGCAATATTGTGTGCAAATGCTTCTTTTGCTATTGTCGAAAGTACTTTTTCCTCATGTGAGCTTATCCATTCAGAATTACTTAAAGTAATGAAAGGTAATGAAGAAGCACCTAAATTAGTATGCCCTTTAAAAGACTTTAATAATACCCTATAAGATTAAAAAAATTTTTTTTACTTCTGTTAAATTAGTCTTCTGAAGGAAGCATTTTGTATTAATAAGACATATATCGTTTTCCTGTGTTTATTCACTTTTTCCTTTGTATTTAGAAAATATTATGTCATGTGTTAATAAATAAATGAAAAATGTAATCTTTTCTTTTTTTTGTAAAGAAGGTAATTGTATGAATTTATAGTACAACAAATATAAAAGAGTATTGCAAAAAAAAATCATGATTTTTTGAAATAAAAGTCACCTCGATTTTCATCATGATTTAGATTATGATTTTATTCAATTTTATTTAAATCATCTCAACCCTGTTTTATGATACACGATTCTTTCTTTTCATAATCTTGTGCTCACAGGACATCTATTTAAGTCTTCTCTATTGCGTGATTAAAGTATTACCTCTCTTTCTTCCCAACTCTTATATTTATTCCATCCATTTCTTCCTTGACCTGCCACGTCTTTCTCATTACTCTCCCTCTCCCTCTAACATTCTTCTCGCAACTATATTCTGTTTTGACTTAGCTGTATGTCCGTACCAATCCGCTTCCTTTTCTCCCATGCTTTGTGATGGATCCATACTAGATTTTCTGTCTCATATTTTCATTGGTTTGCCTGGCCCATTTCGTTTTTCCTGTTACTCACCATTCATGCATTCGTGTGGCGTAATTTCACTTTCTAAGCTTTTGTTTAAAGCCCCGGTTTCACTTACTAACATTTGTGTTAGTGCCCGGGGCTGGGCGGACTATGACATTATATTTCGCTTGATTTCCTGCTTTCCCAGCACTGCTTTGTACAGGATGTAATAAATGTTTTTTATATAAGATAAAAAGACATGAAAATGAACTTAAAAATCTAGAAGAAATACCTAAAGAATTATTATTATAAATATGTAACTTGAAATATGATTTATATTATACGTGATATTATGATGTTCTATACTCCCATTGCTATTTTCTCACAAAAACATTCGAAATGAAACATCTGATGCGAAATCTACAAATATTGTATAAGCACATTGATGCTTAGACAAAGGCTGCAGAACTGACTAAATTTTACGAAAGTAGTAATACATCAGCCGCCCCTGGTTGCAACTATTTTTACCCAAGCCAACAGAATTATTGTTTCTTTTGCAAAGTGTGCTTGTTAGAACTTGACATAGAGCGTCTTGAGAAAATCCGATTTTAACAAGAGATGTTGATATTGTAGACACTAAAGTAGTTGAACAAAACTGCTGTAATAATTATTAGTATCGGTTAATATTTATTATCAAATAACTTAAGTATTTATCATGAAAATTAGCAAATTTCGACTTACTTACAGGAAAAGAAAAGACGTAAAATTACACAATTCCGAACCGGAACTAGCGTCCAAAAATTGTTGGGATTCAGGATTTCCACCCGGTACTACAGTAGACGAGTTATATCGTTACAGGAAGAAACGACCTCAAGGTTTCTACTGGTTTTATTAGAATGTACGAGAAGGAAAACGATATTCTTGTACCACAGTATTTTTTCAGGTTTCAGTAGGGAATTACAAGATCATCTTCAAGCGACCGCAAGTTCATATAAATCCATCAAATCCGAGTACAGAAGAAGGTACAAGAATTTCTTTCTAGAAGATCTTGATTATTTAACACGTACGTCCGATATTGTGGTAAGTAGTAAGTGTAAGAAGCGGTTTTGGTTTTTGTTTGTTTCTTTGGTTCTCTGTTTCTGGATTATATAAATTGGGAAGATTGCATTACCACAAAAACCATAAGATATACTTCGCTTGTGTTAGTTTTTATGTAATTTGTTCTTGGAACCAACAAATGATCTTCCGATTTATCTAATTTCTGAATCACTACACGCATCTCTATTCATATTTTTATTTTGTCAAATGTACTATATACTCGTTTAAAGCATTTAAATATTAAACCAATATCAAGGTTACATGATTATTTAAATATAAATGTGATTACTTTTTGAATAAAAAAGAGGCATTTTCTTTTAAAAAGTTGTTTTACTTCTATAAGAGTTCACGTACGAAAAAGTGTGAACTTTTATAGGACCATCAAGTTTTTAATGGATAAAATTATGGTTATTGGTCATCAACCAATATTACTTTTACTTATTTTGGATACACGTTAAAAAAAAACTTTAGTAATCAAGTAATCTATCAAATAGGCCAGTTCATAACGGATGAAATAAAAAAGTTATTGTATAGGGGAGGACAGAGTAGTTCCTAGAAACTCATGATAGTTGGGGAGTTATGGAAAGTTATAATGACGTATTTGATAGTTTGGGACTGACTTCTATATTTTCTTTTTATATTATATTAACTAGACTAGATTTTGGTATCGTGCTGAACAGACGTGTGATAAATCGCTCCGTAATTTAACCTAAAGTTTTGGGGGTTACGAGAGGTTTAAAA
>JARFOC010033961.1:0-27581 GCA_031763485.1 Osmoderma eremita
GAATAAACTTACTTCTCTTAAAGAAACTGACCCAAGAACGTCTAATTTCTTGCGATTAGAAAATACTTTTCTCTGTGCATTTTTGTAGGATGTAATTTGAGATATATTACATAGTCCCAAAGATGGTGCGAATTATTATCGCGAAACATTAATAACGGGGGACCGGGTAATGGGGTACCCGGTCCCCCATTTTTCCTAAATTTTTTAAATTTTGGTTTTTCTCGAATAAGGTCGGTTTTATGTAGGAAACGGTGCCGTATAGCAAATTTAGACAGTTAATAACAAATATATAAGAGAACGATAATTAAACATTACTTGTCATTGATTGTCGTTATAAATATATACATATTTATCTGGAAATAATTTCTGTAACGTTTTCAAGAAATACTGTAATATTATGTGATTGAAGTGACCCGAAATCGGGATATTTAGCTCCGGTGTTCCCTTGGAAGTTGACATCCGTAGCAAAAAAATAATATTAGACATAGCACTCTGGGGGATATGCACCACACAGACCACCATTTGAATAATAATGGTACTTTTGTTTTTAATTTTTACTATTTAAAGCCACTGTATCCTATTACTTTATACCAATATTTTTTTTTAATTTATATGTGTAATACAACATAGAGTACATATAGTATCAGCCCTAGCTATTCACCTATAATGTTTAGTTTCTTTACATTGCCAAACGGATCAGAGTACGTTGATATGCGATGTATAAAAGATAAATATATAATTTTACCGTCTTCCCCGGTCGAAAACTTCGATCCTTCTACCATGGCAGCCGACAATGCCGTTGTCATTATCATAAATCAAGCTCCGAAAACGCCGGGCGACTTCAGTCGAACGGTATTGTACTAGTAGCTTAATTATATGGGGCACCGAGCCCGGTGAATGACAATGGCACGCTTGAATGGCTTACGTAGAGCACGCGAATTCTGCCATATGCGCGCGTAACCGGTGAGGAAGTGGGAGGAATGCTGAAAATGAACCGCTCCATTCTGTCCTCCGACGTATTGTTAGTCGCGTCTATTCAGTAGGCTTTAATGTCGGAGTCTCGCCTGCAATATCGCCGCTGGATTCCGTTAGAAATCAATTCGATCGCGCTTAAAGGACCAAGTACATGAGAGGCTTTTAATGTCAGATTAGTTAGAATCAAACAATATAAAAAATTGTACACTCACCGAACTCTATTAATTGCGATAAATAATCCGTATGTGATTCTAATGGGTATAAAGACCTGGATAAATGAAGGAAATGTTTCATTTCCTTTGTGTGCGGATAAAGACATATTTGAATTAATTAACGAAACGTAGTAATCCCCTTCGCAATTACTGCAGCGTAATTACATTGATGCCCTGAAATTTATTTGCATGCACACATGTTGAAGTCTATGCAAATGAGATGTTAAAGCTAACAACATTAAATTGTGACGTCCTATTACTCAAGTAAAGCCGTAAAGACGTAATTTGTAAATGTATCTTATCGACTTAATGTTGGTTAATTGTGAAAAATGAATTTTGTCACAACATTTTAATCAAACATCTTTATTGCAATCACTACAGCTTTAAACTTGTAATCACAGCTAAGATATCCTGTATCCTGTGCTGTATTGTAAAAAAAAATCTGGGTAAATGAGTCGCAACAACCTTACCAGTTTTACAAGGATATATATGTATAAGATTACTTGTAGCTGGTAAATTAATGAAGAAGTTATATACTGCAATTAATTATCTTAAATGAAGTAAAGGAAACACGATAAATCCAGCATAATAAAATATAATTTATATTCAAACAATCCTGCTAGCTTGTATAGGTACGCACAAGCATTTTTCTATTAAAACCATTAAAATTTAATATACCATGTCGTTCCATCAATTAATTTAATTATACGAGAATCGATTTGACAGCTATAGGCTTATAGTTTTGATTTCAATTATCGAAAGTCGTCGAAAATACGCTCTGGGAAGGCTTAGTAAAATTTTGCGTATCCAGTAATATAGTAACTTCCTTACAAAAGGCATATATGGAAGGGCGATCTACTACCATTCATATGTGTATAAGCCCAATAATGCTAGCAGTATTTGAAATTCGAGCTGTCGTAGGAGTTCTTTTAGATATCTCGAAAGCCTTTGACAGTGTAGATCATGTTGAAAATGACAAAACCGTATTGTTGAAACGTACAATGAAATAAAGGAAAGTAGAAGAAATATAACAAACCATCATTACGCAAAAAATAAATAATTAAAATTCAGAAGAATTTGATTTGAATTTGAAGAAAAGGAAGTTGAACGTTATTCAAATGGTGTTCTGTGTGGTGCATATCTCCATTGCATGTATTATTTTATCTATTGCTATTTTTTTGTTTTTTTTTGTGCCCTTATTAAATAATAAACGTGTTGTTAAAACATTCTCATGTGGTATATAATTTACTTTACTCCAGAACTGTACGACTTGAGAAGATGACCAGCAAAGTAAAGGTAGAGTACTCATGTTATTTTAATTCAATAAACCACTTTGGAAGCTAATAGAAATTAAATTAAGTTTCAATTTTGATTAAATGACCGTTACAATATGGCGCCCAACGTATAGGCTAGAGTAAAGTAATACTTATTTTATAATGTCACAAAATGTAAATGAGTAGAGCAAGTCAACGAATGTTGAATATTTGAGTTCGATTAGAATAATATTTATTCAATGGTAATATATAGCGTGGTGTCGTAATAAAGAATTTATAGTTAAGCTGAGGCAGCATATTGGGGGCTCGTGTACATCAAAAAAATTTGATTCTTTATTTGAGCATACTAAGCATTGTAGTTAAATATTGAAACCAGAGTTGGTAATATATAGATTACGTTGTACTTGTGAGAATTATTAGCTTAGTTAGATTATTGTAGTAGTCTATGTTTTTACGAAGCGGTAAAATGTTACATCAAGAAGAATTAGCGACACCAGACCTAACGACCGGAGAAAGCAACGATCAGCCAAGGCAAGAAGAGGAAAAATGAAATTACCATCATCACAGTGGCACCCAGATATGGGAGTTTTATTAAGTAGCATGAAGCTTTTAATGGAAGAAGCTATGAAAAGAATTTGACAAAAGAAATGAGAGGAGATAATCGACAATTTCAGAACAAAATGAAAAACCTATGGAAGAAGAGGGAGCTACCAAAACCTTTAGAATACCTTTAGAATAGAACTACAAAAAACGATTCTAAACCGAGGTCGTTAATGAGGTTAAGGGAAATAAGAAAGGAGAAAATGATGATAATGAAAAATCTAAATAAAATGCACGGGAGAATGAACCTAAAGTTAAAATCAGTACTGAGGTGAAAGCTAAGGAAGAGAGAGTATACGAAGAAGGAAAGATCAAATAAAGCACAAAAAGAGGTTGAAAATGATGGAATTCCAGGAAATTCAAAGATATCGCCAAGATAGATATACTAACTAGTAAAGGCATTGCACTGGGTGAAATACCTTATTATTGCATCGCTTACTCTTTAAAACGGCGGGGAAAACTAAAATGGTCGAGAAAAATATCAAAAAATTTAAGGGCTTTGAATTTACAAAGGACAGTGAAGAGTCTGAGAGGTTGATATTACAATTCACAGAGTATCAACTGCAAGTAGAGTACATTAGAGGCTCAGACAATATCAGGATATGGGTATCAGGAGCCGAGGAAGAGAGAACCAATCACCATTAATTTTACGTGTAGTATTCCAAATATTGTCTTTAATGGTACATAGTTTACTTTAATGCAGGACTGCACGACTTGAGAACCTGAGGCGCTAAGTAGAGAAAGAGTGCTCAGGTCAATTCAATAAACCGTTATCCTAGCTGACCGAAATTAAATTGATTTTGTATTTTGATTAAATGGCAGGATCATATTTAAATTTCTTGTAATAGTGCCGTTACAACATAGAACACGTCGTGTAATGAGTTATTAATTGATATTGATTCATACATTAAACAACTGCTTCTCTCCAAAAAAAAAATTAAATTATACCCCATATTCTAGTATTTCTTGTAACTACCTTGCCGGCGCTGTTGATTCTTTAGTATGCATGTTTCGCGAAGAATACTATTCTGATAGGCTCTTAATAAAATATGGAACCAGTCACATTTATAACGCTCGAGATAGCGCAAGATCCACCTTAAGTGCTCCTCAAAGAGCATTTGCGCTTATGCGTAAAAGTATAGTTAGGCAGTTATTGAAAATTCCAGATAAGATTAAAAGCAATCAATTCAAAATTATCAAAAAGCGATGAATGAAAATTTATTTATTATTGTTGTTATTACTATTACTAGTTTGATATTGGAATGTTTTTAATATCTTCCTTGATCGTTCTTTCTGTATAAATGTATTTTTTTTTATATTAACGAATCTTATTATCCTTTACATAACTTGAAATATACTTAAAATTAATTCTACTGTAAATTGTTACAATTTTTGTGTTACATTTCAGTTATTAATTCAAGTTACTATTATGTAGGCAGGTTATAAATCTAAAATTCTTATTATTTTTTAAATTTAGTACATCGTCAAGTTATTATTATATTTTTGGGCGAGCAAAATATCGAATAACACATCCTGTATAATGATTACGGTCGCAAAAAATCACCATGTACGGTATACGAAATTTAAAAAAGTGTATAATTTCAAGGCGGTCCACTTCCTAGTTTCCGTTATGCGAGTTCTTGTCACAATTTCCTCCGTCCCCAAACCCACACGTACAACGTTGTATATATTTTATACAAAGGACGAGCCCCTGTGCACACGTTGGGCGTTAATTTTGATTCAAGCCTGATGCGTTGCACGCGATACCAGTTTTGAATTGCGCTGAGTATGTTAATGCGCGCGGAGACGATTTAGTGACCATCACACTAGGGTTACACATCTCGGAGGCTTCGTACGATTCTCTTTTTTTAAATATACGCATGATACAGATTGAGGCGTATCCATTTAATTTAGGTCTTAATCTTTAATTTACATTAAGCGAGTTAATATTGATTAATAAAAATGGGCAACCGCTGGTATGGCACGGGGGGCGCCGATGTCAAAATTTATCACGCTGGGGAAGAAGAAGCGAAGTTCAGTCAGCGAGGAATGAATTCGACATGTACCAGGTAAAATATGCGTTGAATATTTTAAGTTGGACTTAATTTAAAAGCAGTTTGATCAACGTCTGGTACCGTTAACTGCAAGACCGCTTTTCCGGTACAAAATAATTGGGAGACGTTTTCTTTGCTAAAATATTTTTTCGTCAGGAAAAGAGGCCCGTGCACCTTCTTGTAAAAATTGCACCAAAAAAGGTAAGCAGTTTTTATTTTTATGTATATATTACTGAATACTGATTCAGAAAATATATATATGCTCACTTCAAAAATGTAGAAACAAAAACTTTTCCTCAATTTGTTGGGGTATTTACCTTCTTTTCTTTAATTTGTAATTTTATTAAATTATACTAGGAAAATAATTATATGAACATTCATATATTAATAAGTGGGAAAAAGCACGCATTCTAAGACAGCAATTACGCAATACTTCTCCATGCATTCCATAAATTACACATTGCCAATAATGGTTAGAATACGTTTCCACGTATGTATGCTGGTATGGGCTAGCACAATTAGGACTTGTAGCTTCTAAGAAACTCGTGACGGCCATGGTACACCACGCTTCATACAATTGAAACAACTCTTCCGAGGATAAAAATGTTGATTATCTTGTCTGGCGCTTTGAACGCATTGACGACTGCCCGTATGGCAGATCTGTGAACGAGTTTTCATCCTAATGAACTGTGCAAGATCGAACACTTTAAATCGGATGATAGTTGCATTCCATATTAAGATTCTCATACATAATATGAATTACAAAAGTACAGGTTACACCATACTAAATGCTATCTTATATATTTCTTATAATTTTGATACCCACAACATTTAGATCTAAAACAAATTTCCTTGTATTAATAACCTTAATTGGATTAAATTTATTAATTTTACTTTTTAAAAGATCTCAGAGAAGAATAGCTCCTAACTTATTGAAAGCCCTGTGCTTGAGAGAAATGCATTTAATATCAAGATAAGAAACCGGCAGCATATCTTAACTACCTTCTCCGCTGCGACAATGACCGTGACGGATGTGAAACAACAAAAGATTACGCAGAGATTATGTTTGCAATAGATTAGACCTAAATGAAAGCATTGTGAAGCGCTCGGGTTGCTGGATGTCGGCTGGGCTGTTTTTATTAATTTTACACATCCGCTTCATGAGCAAGTAGTTGTAGGGATAAACGAAGTTGTAAAGAAATTTTAAACACATATATATGCCCAACATGCATACATACAAACATAATTTTAATTATAATGTATTTTTAAGGCATTGTAATCAATCAGAAAATGAACAAAATACATACAGTATATAAGAACACAACAGGAAAATAAATTTGTCAGTGAAGTTAAATGTAGAAAAAAGAATAGCTTAATGTATGCATTGACGATTGTCAACTCATAGGGCCTGCAATATGGGTTTAGTAGGATGCAAGACACTGAAAATTGTAATGATAATAATAGGGGCGACACCTTGAAATTGTAATTAGAATTCTCTTCTGTTTATATCTTCTCGCATATGTCTCCGTTTGTTTCAGTCTTCCGTCTTACCAAGGTCTGTCTTCACCTCCTGCTGTCATGTAGTTCTGGGTCGGCCACGTCTTTTTATTTCTCCAGGTTGCCATTCCAGGATATTATAAATTGCAGTTTTGCTCCCAGCTCTTCACACATGACCCAACCATCTTGCTCTCTGTTGTTTTATTTTTCTGACCACGTCTATACCTTCCAACTCGTTTGCTACCTCACAATTTGTTGTGCGCCTATATTCATTAAGTCAATTTTAATATATAAATTATTAAATATCTCAAAACAAACATAATTTGGAAAGATACCTTAAAACATTATTTTTGGATTCTACATGAAGAGCTGAATCTAGATATGTTTACAGGTGGGGTCTAAAGTTGATAGATTAGAATATACAGACACATAAGGTTGGTAGTTTTTAAAATGATTACAAGAACATTAGTTTAAAATTCTGTTTTAAAAATACAATAAAGAAGAGGGGCCACTGCGCGCGAAGCGAAGCTGAGCTGGGCGAAAAAAGTAACTCCAATGCAATCTTCGCTAGCCTAACTTCGCTTCGTTTAGCTTTAGTTGCCGTGTTCGCGTAGGATTACATTGAAGTTATTTAAAAAAAAAACTTAGTTTCGCTCAGCTCATCTTCACTTCGCGCGTAGTCACCCCTCGCCTTAAAACTATTTATCCACCGTCTACAAATTCATTTCAAAGGTCTTGTAATATTTTTCAGTTTTAAAACAAGGGCACAGTGTTGTGAAGAAATCTTTTTTTCTTTCTCAAAGCTGATGCAAAGCTATTCTTCCTTGTATAGCACCTACGCAACAACATACTATGTTTGAACAAACAAACAATTGGCAAATGACAACAAAAATAATTAAGCAAAATAATAATTGAAGCATTAGAATTGACATCCTTCTTCCGTTTGTTAGACTGTATCCTAAACGATAATAAACTCCCACAATCCCTTTGCCGAATTTGATTAATATTTTTGTCAGAAATATTGACGATTTTAGTTTTAATTCCGAGTTCTAGTTCGTCAATGTCTTCTTGTTTCGGTTTGAAAACTACAATTTTTGCATTGCCCGATAGAGAAAAAAATTAAAGGAGCGAGGTCCGGTAACGTTGGCCATTGAATAGTCGAGCAATTCACCTTTTCTCTTGAATTATTTTGATGTTGGTTTTTAAAGATTGGTTTACACAAGCGCTTTTCTGCCGCAATATTGACGCCGGATGTAGCTAATCCTAAAAACTTAATTTAAATCTAAGATGGACTGGAAATCTTTGATACCTATTGTTGCATCTGCTAACGAATGTTTTTTATGTATCATATACAAAAAGCAAAAATACGTTCTTCGCCGAAATATTGCTTTCTTTTTTTTGTTATTTATAGGTATAAAATATTTTTTTTGAGAACACAAATCCATTAGCGATTTTCACGAATTCAGTCAACTGGTAGTTATTTATTTGCACGTTGCCATATATATATATATACTTACAGAAGCATATAAGCACGAGTGCATCACACATACATACGAAAAACGATGAGATGGTCGCGCACGCAGACAAATATGGAAGATTTATTAAACACGGTAATTGAGGACGGTTACCTTCCAGATAAACTCCGCTGCATCACTCGCTTCTACCTTTTACGAAGAGAAGCCGCGAGTTGCTAGCGTAACCAACGCGACACTTTTTTCCCCGACATATTTCTTGTATTAGCATATCGACATGTGGATATTTTAGAGCAGGTGCTAAAGCACGCGCCAAACCAACTGCCTACTTGTCTATTAAAGTTCCTTTCTGTTTTTATTATTTGTGCTTTCGAGTTGACGTACGGATGTCTCTCTCTCTTTCTCTTACGCATACGCGTGTACGTACACGCATAACATAAACCCCACGAACACTGGTGCAATGCGCGCTTTTCATTACCAAGGTCGAGCAGTACCTACTTGTCTAGACGGTAATTTTTATTATTCCTTTACTTTTTTCGCTTTGCAGTCACTGGCACATTAAGCCGATTACTCCAGTACGCAACCGCTAATGTGCAGAAAGCTAACGCATAATCTAGAATTTTGTTGTGTCTACAACATATTTAAGTCGAGAAAAATAATCGATATTTTGATTTTCGCTAGATTAAAGATTTATTGGATTGAATTGATTTGTATTAATCTTTCTAAGCAAACGTACGAAGTAAAGATTACAAGGACTACGGGGCAGCACAATAAACACACTGCTCGGATTACTCCTCCAGAACAAGGTACTAATTAATTCGCGACGACAAGTGTTTCGGGAATACATGGATTCCCATTATCAAGTCGAATAACCGAATCGAGTTTCGGTTTCAAGTTCGGTTATTCGACTTGATAATGGGAATCCAGGTATTCCCGAAACACGTGCCGTCCCGAATTAATTAATAGTTTGTGCAGGAGGAGTAATCCGAACAGTGTGTTTAATTAAACGTACGAAGTCGTCAGAAAAAGGGTCGCATATTCTACAGGTCTTAAAAGAAATATTTAATGAAGATAGCTACGAAACTGCATAGCATTTATATTTGGTACCAGCTGCTGTGTGCCGTTTCCCCTATAGTTGTATTATTTGCTATGTATTTTTGCAAAATAGCTATTGACTCTTCGTTATTCAATTACAATTGAGTGATGATGGTTCATTTAATATTAGAAAATAGATTCCACAGAATCCAACCTTTTTTTGGCACAATTGCAGTTAATTATCAAAATTAATTTAAATCAAAAATTAAAGATTTCTGTATTAATAATTATTATCAAATACAAAACCAACTTTCGGCCATTTGTCTACAAGCGGTTTGTTTAAATGAAAAAGTACAGTTCAAACATCAAAAGAACTACGAAAATATGAGAATTATCGAAAATTAAAATTTGATAGTTTTAGTTTTGGTTAACCTTACTTTTCATAAAACATACGATATACACTGGGAATAAAATTAAAAACATAGTTATAAAAAAGTACAAAAATTTATTTTGCATGAAAACATTTTGTAAAAAATAGTTGGGTAGTATCAAAAAAATACTATTTACAAATAAAATAACTTAGAAGATACGACAAAATCAGTCGACAAAATCGAACAAGCCATTGGCATAGGCGAGTTATTCCTTTTTTCTCTATAACCTTACAAGATACATAAAAAACACTTAGCAGCTACGAATAAAACGTTCCCCATTGGTAAGATTCAAATCATGATCCAATAGAGAAACGAGTACATTAATAAAACAATGAAATCAGTAGGTTTGATAAAAAAATTTCTTTTATACACTTAGCGTATAATGAGGGTAAATTTAATTTTGATTAGGACGATAAAAAAAGGAATAAAGAAATGAGCTTTTTTTAAAGGAATATTCCAACAATATTTTTAGAATTACAACGGGCAGATTAAGTACCCGTTTTGCTCTAATAAGCTATTCTCCTTAAACATTAATAAATTATAAACACTATTTACAATATTAACTATGTACAACTTATTAACTGACTAGATAACATTTTATAAATTTTCTATCAAGCAATGTATAAAAAAATATAAAATTAACTTGTTTTTTTCTACGAAAAATACAAAAAAACGGCGATATAAAAATAATTTATCACTGGTATCGGAATGATAAAAGGCACTGGATTTCTTCGAGATTTTTCTTGAAAATACTTAGGTTGAACTGGCACGGATTCTGTAACAAAAAAAGAGAAAAGATTACAAATGACATTTCGACAAAAAATTGTATTAAAAAAAGGCGGCTTTCGGGTGGCGTAGTCCGTAGAAATTATTAATATGTTGTTACGTGTGTAATTTCGTCCGGTTGTCTGCACATCAACCGTCAAAAAATTACCGTTGATACACGAAGAAAAAACCAGCGCATGAAAACCAGACGAGAGTGTATTTCAAGCTAGAGCGGTCGTGAATGTTGGGATAGGGCAGAAATTAGAACACGTTTGTGGTGGATTGAGTTTTAAATGAATTCTCCGTCTCACTCCGGTCTGACTATATTTTCATACGATGCGTTGACCCCATCTTTATTAGTGTAGGTTGCACACAATTTACTGCTGGCAGTCTTAGCGCGAATAACTTTGTAAACTTATTTTTAACGCAAATACATTTTAATCTTGTTGATATTAGTTATAGGTTAATTGAAAAAAAAATTCCGTTTAGTTCGTTCCATTGAACTTGCCAACGTACCGACGAACTTGTGTGTGCGAGACTTTTCCGCCAAAAATCTCCCGACTTACCCCCGCGTCGCAGACGGTATTGTTAGGAGTTCAGAAGTTCCCTTCTATTCCAATGCTAGTGAACAAGAATAAAAAAAAAACTTCAAGTTATGAGTCCTTTCATGGTTACTGCATCTTAAGAAACAAGTCTGCAAGGTCCCCTTCTTGCATAAAATCTTTTTATGTTGACATACAAAAACTCCGGCCGACACAAGGACCGTACGGAGAGCGTTTAAAGGAAATGCGTTGGGGTGTATTTTGTATTGCGCCAGGTAGGTCGTTATACTCGGCGCTGTTCGAGTCAGGTACCCAGGGGTGTCCTATCAGCTTTGATAGTAATGATTAGATACAGCTCCGGACGATTTTAATGTTGCTCTTATAAAAAATACCTCCACTAAAAGCATAATACTCTATATCGAAATGAAAAACAATTTTCTAACGATCGATGTGTTGGTTTTATTGATTCCATTCCAGATGTGAATTATTTATTTTCCAGATTGTTTAATCTTCGTGCAGAATCGTTTTTGAATTGCTCGAAAAACCCTTTTTAAAAATTATGTATCCATTATCTTTGATGAATATCATAAAATACAACATAAATTTTTGCATGCAATTTTTACGGTATTACGAGAAAAAAAAACACACTGAGGTACTGACCTTGTTCGAAACAACTCCTATTCTTGCTGCCACGAGAATATCGCGTCCAGCAGTTCCTCATCTTCAGAGTTCTTCGGATCGTAATTCTCGTAATTATCAGTATGAAATAGCACATTTGGCACATACGTGGTGCCTGCGGACATGGATCCTTCGGAACTGTGTGAAGGCGTAGGCGAAGAGGAAGCTTCGGAACAGGCGGGTGTCGGCAATAAAATCGGGTAAGAATTGAATTGGGACATGTTATCAGGACTGCTACTGTAATACCGATTATCGGCGATGTTATTCTCCGCTCCCGTGCCGTTTCCTGATATTTCCGACTCGTGATCATCGATCATCTGCTGCAAGCTTCTGATGTATTCGACGGCGAGCTTTAGAGTTTCAACTTTCGATAGTTTCTTACTTGCTCCACGTCCACCCCCGTTCGAATTTGGCGATAGAGCCGCTGCAATAGTTGGAGGAATGTGTTGCCTCAACGTGGCGAAACCATTATTCACTTGTTTCACGCGATTTCTCTCTCGTGCGTTCCGTCTGGCTACGGAAGCCGGTTGCTGCGTAGGTCCGCCGTACGGCATAAATTGTATTTTCCTTTTACACCTCAAATCGTTATTGCTAACTAATACCGACGACCGTTCTGGAGCCGGCGCCAAGGGCCTCTTGCTTTGGATGACCGCTTTTGTTGCGGGTGTAATTCCCGTGGAGACGATAACACAATTCGTCTGCTGTGGCGAATGCTGGATAATATTGTACATTTTGTTAGATTGGCCAAGAGTCATCGTATGAACAACTGCTGCCATGTGATTCTCTCCTGTTCCGTTTTCAAGGCGCACGAACTACTTCTGGTGGTCGCGTGTGGGTGAGTAATGCAATCGCGTGGCCACTGGACTGATGCGAGCCGAACTACTAGCCTGGGCTTATATATAAATACAAGAAGGAAGAGAAAAAATAAACTAAAGGATAAAGCGAGAACCGAAAGAAAAAAAACGCGTTCGACTCGGAAGCAACTCCCGAAATGATACTCGACGTCCCGAATCTTAGCTCTTTGTAGAGGCGAAACGAGTACCTCCCCACCACTGACTGGTACGGGGGTTGCGCGCGCTACACGGGGTATCGCGCGTGCCGTGGACGTGAGAGGCATGTCTAAAGCCCTACGGTGTGTGTGCTGCAGGACTAGGGCCGGCCAATTCGCTCTCGCGCAATTCCCAAGCATAAATCACGATCGCATAACTATCATCGGCGATGCAACAACGAAAGAGAAAAGCTCCTCGCTCGAATTATTATTAAATTAAAACATTGTATATATTGAAGCGATAACACTTTGATAAGTTATCACCGAAATAATTGAAGAAGCAGGCACTTTAGTTGCCCAAAAAGTCATTTTCAGTATTGTAATAAAATAAATATACCTTTATCAGAATTCAAAAAGCTTTTGAAAACTTATTATGCCTTGTTATAAATATTTCCACAGAATTGAGATTATTTTCTTTAATATTTACAAAAACAGCTATCCCACGCTTCTATAAAATTTTCAGAGCAAGAATGGAAAGCGCCTGCTTTTAACATTTACTACTCACACAAAATATTACCCTACAATAATTTGAATGTACGAGCGAAGCAAATCAATATACTATAAAATGCATCTATTTAATAAAATATATATTGTATTCAAAGCATACTTTAGTCTACATGAAAAAATATTTATCAACGAATTATTACACTTATTTAATTTTAAAGACACGCAAAGAGTATTTGTAAGATGCACAAGCAGAGTACCACATTTTCATACATCTGTATAACCAAGAATTTTAACAATTCTTGCTCATAAGTATTTTAATTAAAAAAAATTGAAGGAGTAGTTAACTTAAAACAATTTGCTACACAATTTAGAAGCAAATGCATACAATCTAGTATCTTAAAAATATGTTGACAAATAAGATATGAGTAACATTAGAAATCCAACTTTAGATAAATGATAAGTATACAAGAAGAACTATTGTTAGTTAAACATGCAAGCACTAACAGATTTCTCTAGTACTACATAGCTGTTTAAAATATTTACATTGATTAGTTGCTAGTTAACAATGAAATATCTATTAATAAAGTAACAACTAACCGATAAATTAATAGTGTGCTATTTCGTGTGATTGATACAAATAACTAACAACAAGAACTCTTTAAGGTAGACTCTGAGATGAAAGAGTTTGCACATCAATACTTGATAAAACTAATTAATATTTACACCGTGCAATCATTTAAAACCATAGAAATAATAATGTAAAATGGTTATGATATGCATAACGTTTACTAAAGTAGTAATAAAACAAAATTTAACAACAAAAATTAACAACAAGATGGTTTTAGAAAAGACGTAAAATTAATTTTTGTAAAAATCTAACTGTGAACACACTGCATCGGATCACTCCTCACCCCACAATAGATTGATTAATTCGAGACACGCGTTTCGTTAATACGTGGATATCCAGCCATATCTAACATAACTGAATAGTTATGCTTACATTCATTAGGTCATCCGGTGACGATGGATATCCACATATTGTTCAGAATGAGTCTATTATTATATTAATAGCATACGGTGGCTTCAAATAATAGAACTAAAACAAAAAATACGCTTAATAATAATAATAATAATAATAGTAATAATATATGTCTTTATTGACACATGTTTCTCCTTTACAATACAAGAATTAAAAGAAATAATTTATATTAGAAATTACAATAAACTACATGTTAAGTCTAAACGGCGCAACCCCAGGGTGAAGTCCAATTCGCAGATTGCTCAAACCTGACCCTGCATTTATGAACTTAACTATTAAAGTTTTTCCAAAAAATAAAGAAATGAGAAACCCAATGAGATACAAATTATAAACTAGAAGCTTACAAACTTGCAAAACCTGCCTAATAGATACATTATAAAAATGCTGCAGAAACAGTGATGGTTTTCTTGAAAGAATATGACGCAAAAAGAAAATACGAGAATTTAGTTAATTGGATTGATCTTGTAATAGCAATAGGTTAAACTTAAGCCTGAACGTTTTTAGACTTTTAAGATATTCCGGTAGGGTGTTTGATCTAAACAATGACAATCTATGACACGGCGGTGATATCTTACCACCTCAATGAGTGCAAGACTCTAGGTACGCATCTTGACAACTATGTCGCCATCCTCAGTAAAACGTAAAAAAACAGTGTTAGACTTAGCATCTCTGGCTAAGGTAGAACAATGGAAGATATCTTCTTCACCAAATCACTCGTCGAATAACACTGTTATTTACTATTAATGTAATTTCACTAGTGATCCGCTGAAGAGCATATCTTCCAAGGTTTTCGTTAATGAGAGATAACTCTAACACTTATCCCTCGTAGTTTCTACTGAGAATGTAAACATAGTCGCCGAAGTACGCATCTAGAGTCTTTCACTCATTAACTTGGTAAGGGTTTCTTTTGTTCTAATTCAAACAATCTATTGTGATGTGAGGTGTGATCCTATACAGTGTGTATACTATACTGCCCTCCCCACAGTTCTTCCAATCTTTAGTTATTAATAGTAATAATATAATAGTTACTGGCCATCAGTAATTAATCCATTTACAGGACAATTTAGTAAATTATCACATATCAGTATGAGGTGTAAGGTGTATCATGTGTATGAACAGATGAAATGGCAAAATAAATTTCAGCAAGATGAGAAGACCAGTCAGTATTATTAGCAGGAAATTAGCTAAAAATTTCCGGTGTACCTATGCATTTGTGATGAATAATGTTCAAACTTATTCATGCAACCATTCCATGTGTAGAAACGAAACGCAAGCGATATATTAATGCATGAAACCAACAAGCATTAAAAGAAGTGCAAAAAATTTATAACATGCTAAGATTTCAATATTAAAATGCGAAATTAAAATATAAGCACTGTGCAATTATTCTAATCCCTACACTGAGAAAAATACCTAAAATTATTTTGTTTACTATATTTCTTTGTTGAACATAGTCAAAGGTATTCTTTTGTTAAACCAACAAAAATACTTTCATGGAAGATATTTTTCTGTTGTTTCACCAATACTGTTTAAGTTTAAATATCAGAAATATTAATACAAGAAAAGTTTATTACGAAATTTGTTGGACTTGAAGATCGTTCTATTGAATAATTAAACAAAAATGCAATTAACACAAGAATATTCTCTTGTTGGATTAAAGCAAGCATTTTGCTAGATATCGTAATGAGTAATATCCGATGCGATTTACGCCCAAATGGAAACATTTTTCGCCACTTTAATTTAAGCGCATACCTCCCATACTTGGAGATTCGAACGGTAGGTCGCGCTAGCGAACATATTCTGGGTGAAGAGCCATAATATACAGCCAACGCCAGATTTATTAGTTTTGTGACCACACAACCCATCAAGCCTAAGAAATTTAATTTCCGAATCATCCTCGCTCATAAAATCCCGGCTGCATTAAATACCCGTTGTTGTTCGAAGATTAGTTAATGTACACAAACACACCCGCGACCGTTTACAACAGCGTATATTCCTCCGTCGCTGTGTTAGAGGAGCATTAATCCGTTTCCACCCCTTTCATTACGCTCATCATCCCCCGGGCCAATGCTACCGCTGGCTTTCACTTTTTCCGTAGTCGAACCTTGATCCTTTCACCCCGCGATTAGTTCCGAGCCGGCCGCGCCGCACCAACCCCTTAAATCATCTGTCAAACCCCTTTCGTTTCACCCCATCTTCGAGAAACGTCACAGATTCTATGCGAGCAGGTATCTTTAGGGCGATGCGCCGCCGATGGGAGCTAATGGGCTAAATCTTTTGAGATATTAAATGGGGAGGCAAGTGCTCTTAAATCCCAACAAAAATTATTTTAGTAACTACACTGAGGCCGCAATACTAAAAAAAAATATTTTCAGTTAAATATATTTGGAAGTGTTTGTCCTTTTTTTTTTTAAGAAAAAGAGAAAGGGGTTTTTAATTCAAATATAAAAAACGCACCAAAAACATCGTAAAATATTAAAAATAAGTAATAATAATAAAATAAGTAAATACCAACGTCACTTTTGAAACAATCCCTTATTTAATGTTACTCAATGGTAATTAAGAGAATGCGGAAAATATTATTGTGAGGTAATCAACAATTTTTTTTCCTGGGCTATACATCCTGTACACACCTTGGTTGCTTGTTTTAGGTGGGTACATTTATGATTCCGTGTTGATCATATCTATCCTCCCAGATACCCGGACCACAGCGTCCTTCGATCCCGCTTTCATACACTAAAAAAACTACATAAGGAATTATTACTAACTTATGTAGCTGACAAAATATTGTATATTGTAAGATACTGTTCTGGTGCAATGTCGTTTATCTTACTACCTTATTGTGTCTAATATTCTCTATATTCTATTATGTAGTATATTTTAACAGTGTAATGTTTCAAAATAATGTGCCTGAAATACTATAATTTAATGAGGATTTTATTACAATATGTAAACTTTTTGGTCGCAATAGTACCCGAGATTTTCCTGTATAAATACTTGAAAATAATGTACATATAAAGTCACGAATGTTTGTAGTTACTTCATTAATCGATCGGTAAAGTGAAGACAAGTGTAATATCTGAAAACCGGAAGCAAACGTATACGCAACCGAGACAAAAGTATATAACATATGTCTTAGCTAGTTAAGGTACGTCATAAACACATTACAAACATTCCTGATTTTGTCTTTAGCCTAACTTATAATTAACTTCAAAAATTCAAAATGAACTAACACTCTCATATTACCCTTGTTCCTTAAAATTAGATGTAGATATGAATATGAACTTGTTTATCAATACCTATATCTTTTGAAGCTAAGCTAACCAGTATCTCTCAACAAAGAAAATCTGTTTTTCGACAATATTTATGTCATTGAGGTAACCAATAAGGGATGTTCCCGCTGAAATAAATGTGCGCGCACGATTTTGCATGTACCTTTGATCCTATAATAGTGTAAAGGCGTTGTTCATGTTTATACGATCATACGTAAATCGATGTGTTCGGTGAAAGGGGTTAATTGTAGAACAGCAAAATTGCAAATATCCGATATTTGTTAATTGTGTGGGTCTTGCAGTAGTTAGAAACACATCTACCTTCCGTAACGTTTTTACTTGTGTGCACGATTTTGCTGTAAGGCGTCAGCCATTAAAAGTAAGGCAAACATATTTAGATACTCCATATAATTCTGCATTAAAGGGTGAAGGCATTTTCATAATGCGTAGTAGGTAATAGTATACATACTTGTTTATATAAATATATAGTGTGTACGTTTAGAACAGGAGTTCCAAGCAATACATACGCCTCTATTATTTATTTAAAAAAATGTACGCCAAGTTTGAAGGAATCCTCTTTCGTTGATTTTATTCTAGTTTTTGATCTGATATAATTACGGTAAAGAATTATGTCAAAAAAACTCATTATATTTAAAATTCCACAATTCAAGGATTTTTGAATGGACGTTGGAGGGGGTATACTTGCTTTTCCTATTTTTAAAGTTCATATTGTATTATTACGTACTTATATTAAAAATGGTAATCTACTGTGTGCATTGAAAATACTTTTCGCAGAGTTTCCGGCAATTATCTCTTTAGTATTTTGTACAATAATGCCGAATGTCCGACAATCCTTCAACAAATCAATTTCTTTGTCCCTGGCATCCACACCCGGCCTACCGCCACTTTTTACTTACATACGTTTTCCTCGCACTAATATCTCATTTACATCTCCCGTCTACCTTATGTGCAACAAAATTAACAAAATATTTAGGCAAGTTGACATTTTCAATAATACTCACCTCGACTGTAAAACTACCTTAGACGAATGCTTCAACCCAATCTCCCTATACTCTATCTGTCTACTTATATTACGAATTTTGTTTCCGTATTTCTCTTTTCTTTTATACACATTATATGTTGTGTCCTGTTGGCTAATTAACGCCTTAGCTAAGTTGTATCTTTTTATTTTGTGCATCATATTGAATTTATATTGGTAACTCATAATTTTATTTTCCTATAATTAGATTTCTCTTAGAATCTGTTGGGCAATAAAAGTATTATTATTATTTTGGTTATGTTTAATTTACTTTCAAATCATTATCCTACTTCCCAAGTGTTTGATCCAGTTGAGTCAAATGTTGAACCCTAAATTTTGTGTTCCCTAAATTTATTGCTTTAAATCACTAAAATATTCAAACTAACTTCTTAATGTTTTTGAGTAATGCTGCTAACATGTTGATGCGGTAATTATTATAATTAAACTAATCAGCTTTTGTGTTGTTTTCTCTCCCAAGCCTATTTTAAATATTTGTTGTTTGAAATACATTTAGCGTCAATAAAAATTACGTAGTACTACATAACCTAATCCAATTTTTATTGGAGCTAAATGTATTTCATACAACAAACATTTATATTTATCTCCTTCTAAAAACCAATACCAATTAAAGGAAACGAAGATTAAATACTCTAATAGGAAAAATCTCGTTAAAACTGGAAGACCAGCCCATAAATTAGACGATTATACGATTGGTCTAATTATTCAGGTTATTTGAGTAAACCGTCATTAATTACTGCCTAAAATACCCGATAGAAAAGAAAAGGAAGAACAAGTATGTGAAATATTCCTGCGCCACTTACCGCCGAATATCTACGAAGCGCCGTTGGCCCTCTTTACCTCTACCTGCGTCCATTAGAAACGTCTGTTTTATTAATTGTCAGCAATATTAGATTACAATAGTAAGTAGTGTTTTTCCGATCCTAAAAGCAGTGCTCTACATCTCCGAAAGCAGGTATAGATTTGTTTAACAGCGGCAATTTAAATTTACATATGAGTAGGTACGGCAAAATAATACGTTACATGGGAGATTGCCGATGGCTTGTACGGAGCTGCCCTCTAGTGGAAGTACAGTGAAATAGCCTCTCAGGTAAAAATAAAAATAATCCGTTGAAGCTCCTATATTGTATAGAATGTAAAAAGCAAAGCACCTATACCAGTAAATTAAATTTCGTAAAATAATATTAATTCTTTATTACAATTTTATATAGTATTTTAGTTTAGTTCTTAACAAAAGGTTATCCCCTAATTATTTGTTACATTTCCCATACCTTATTACATAATATTTTTCAAACTATGGCGTTATCATGATAAATAAACCCATATTTCCTGTCTGAAATCGGATAATATCAATAATACTTCTTAAGAAAGATTTTATTGATTTTTGTATACTGCTTTTGTTATTGTTCTTTGTAACCATCCGACAACACGTAATTTAGTCAATGCATCGAAATTTTGACAAAGATGCGATATGGCGAAATAAATAAACAAATTGATAATGTACGCATACAGGCTGTCAATGCTGTAATTCAACGACTTCTCCCAGCTTTTGTCGGGCCAGCGAATTTATTTCCCCTGCCGTACTAGATGGTGCATTGATTGGACAGCGTGACAAGTTAAATGCACCTTAGAAGGAACGATAGATATACTAATATTATAAATTAAAACTGTACACCCGGGAAGTTACCAAATTAAATTAACAAAACGTATTAATGTAAAATATATATAATCAAAAAAAAACTTAAATTACCCCCAAGGGTGTAAGGTCAGGTTTGTTTCAACTAGGGATAAAATTGGTCCAATTCCTTATGTCCCTTGCTATATTCTTTGCTTCCAACCACGTTTTCCCTTTTATTCTTAAGATATGCGAAACTGTATTATCTCACGTCTCCATGGGTCCTCCTCCCCTCCTCTTCTTAGGCACTCTAGCTTCACAAGTTGTTTTAACTGGTGTATTATGTCGTCGCCTCTGCAAGTGCTCCCACCATCCGAGTTTTCTACGCTCTATGCAATTTTCTGCTGCTTCTACTTCTAGTTTTTCTCTGATGTCTTGGTTTCTAGCTCTATAGACTCTAGTAATCCCTTGAACCCTTCGAAAAATACCTCATTTCTGCTGCACGTATCACGGTTTCTTCTTTTTGCGGTGAAACCAACGATTCACAACCGAGAGTAAGGATGGGTCTATAAATGGCTTTGTAAACGGTCACAAGGTATTTTCTCATTGCTTGGTATACTTTATTGGTCTCCTCTATTCTCTTAGTCGGCTCGGTTTCCTGTCTTCCTGTCTCTTCTATAGTTGTTCCCAATAATTCAAAACTTTTGAGCTGTTCTATTCTTTCCTCATCGACCTTAATTTGAATTCGTGTTTGCATTCCTATGGCCATGACTTTTGTTCTCATTTTCATCCCATTTCTTTTCAATACTTTGTTCCAAACATCTAATTTAGCTCCAAATCTTTTTCCCTCCTGCAATAATTGCTATATCGTCTGCAAAATAGCAATATATAATATACAATAAATATATTTATATTTATTGCTAAACAGCTTTTAAGTGCTCGTTCTTGGTTCATTTCATTTTTAGCTTTAATATAATAAAAGGAACGCAAAGTGAAACAGTCAGCGGTCTAGTTAGGAGAACGAGATTTGCGGGACAATCTTATTTCCCGTTGTATATATTTA
Organism: Osmoderma eremita; assembly: GCA_031763485.1. Taxonomy (NCBI): domain Eukaryota; kingdom Metazoa; phylum Arthropoda; class Insecta; order Coleoptera; family Scarabaeidae; genus Osmoderma; species Osmoderma eremita. The sequence continues at coordinate 21,077 of JARFOC010033961.1, forward strand.
TTTAATAGTAATTTATTGTGGTCTCTGTATTTAATGGATTTGGTACAACGAATTCGCTGACTAAATACCGCGGTGGATAGCGGAACATATGTAAATTTATCCGCAGTGTCGATTCAATTAAAGTTTATACTCGAAGTATGCAAAATGTTCAAGTGAACCATCATTTAGCTACCCCGATGATCGTACATTTCCCTGTCGCCTTAACGCCTCGAATTCCGTATACCCAAAAGACTGGTCGCCGCGTTATAATAGGCACTTGACAGTGTTGCTTCTGTGAGCTTTTACCATTTAACATGGAGTGAATTAAGAAATCGTACCACCATTACCAATTTAAAAAAGAACCGATCGATATGTAATTACCACTCGTTGATTTTTAGCGCAGATAAATCTGCTAGCCAGCTCCGAGACGTTGGCGAACGGATGACTTCTAACGTGACGTAAATTATAATTAAGCTAAAGTTTATGTTGGCTACATATGTATGTAGATGCACATACATATATCTTATAACTGAAGACCTACAACTTGTGCACACATATTATTCTTTCGCATAGGCTTGACATCAACTACTATAAAATAATTTGTTTTTAATTCGACCGTAAATTAAGAAATTTTGTGTATGCACATAGGGCGTTGCAGGGATTGGAAAATAAATAAACCTATGTACCTGTAAAAATCGCTTCCCAAGGTGCAATTAAGACATTAATGCAAATGAATGTCTTAATTGATGCAAATCCAAAAGGTTTTTGCATTTAATTGGACTTTCATTATGCCAAAAACATATTATAATGAACTTTTTTATTACACAAGTAATATACGTATGTTATATATCCGTATATGTATACGTAGTATGATGTGTACTGGTTGTTCTGGACCGGCACGTCGTAAACCATAAAAAATATAATTTTTAAACACTTTTACTACAATTTGTGATAAGAAAGGACATTAGTCGTCTCATTTTTACTTGCTAAATCTAACTATATCTAAAAACATGCACTACTTTCTCCCGTCCCCTTTTTCCTCTAGGTATCCCTTACATATCCCTAAAATATTGTTCACACACCCTCAAATGCAAAAATTGCTTGAAACACCACGCCGAGCGTTCTTAAGTGTGTGCTGTTACTGTAATAAATCCATCAAATTGGAGTGGGCCAGTGGCCCTTCTTTTCGACTAAGAAGGCTTTTGCTCTTTTCATTCATCATCTAGCTCGCGCATCGAAGTTACCGATTTTATCAGTTTTAAATTATCTACATTTATATTATGTCCGGATTTGTCAAATATGTTCAGCAACACTAGACAAATCTGCTCTACCATATACCTACATCGTTTGAATTGCCCTCTTTGTCTGTCCAATGTACACCTTTTCAGAATATCTACATGTAATTTTGTAAATACTCGACTTCTGTTTCACATTAATGAGTCCCATTATCTGGTTGGGCTTATTATCTATTCCTTGAAAGTGTAGATTCCTACATTACGAACGGAAGTCAGACATTTAACAATTTCATATGTAATCATCAATACACATTAATAACCCTAAATCAAAGACAAAAGTAGTTACACACAAACCTTATAATCTTTTCTTTTCTTTTTCTTGTTAAGGTATTAACAGGAAAACAAGAGGTACAGCGAAAGGTGATGGCAGTATATATTTTTGTGTAGCTATTGAGATTAATATAATTTCTGACCGTTATATAATAGGTTTGTTAACCTGCACTAATATAAGAGATGTATATTTAAAACATAAAACAAAAACGGAACTAATATTATCTTGGAAAATATTCCAATTCACCGTGAAATGAATAAGAAAAATTGAAAAATTACATTATTAGAGGGCAATGTTTAGAACACCATGCCGGCGACGCATTCCAATTGTAAGATCACAGAAAATCTTCACAAATTATTCAAATAACGTTAGGGTAATTTCCAGTTTTCCTAGGACCGTCGAATCGGTGGCTTTTCAAAGAAATTCTTGCTTACCCGATTATCTAAATTATCGGTATTGTCATATTTGAGATTTTGTACGCCCATAAGCATATGTAATGTCTATCAGAAAATTAAATTATGAAATTTAGATTGTCGAGTATCTATTTCAAATATTTATGTTTGGAACTTGACGTATCAATCAGGTATTAATGACGAATTTCGAAGATACTTAGGATTTCAGTGATCCCTGTTGAGGAATTCTTTTGAGGAAGCTATTAATTTCTGTGAACTTGTCGATGACAGCAGATCCACTATCATTAGTTGTATAGAAAAAATGTTGAAATTTTATTCTTAACTGTTTTCCACAATTTGGTATATTTCTTATTTTTTCTGTTATCACCATGAAAATAAATAACGCCTCCGTTTTATATTAAGTTAATTGTCCTTGATTTCTATCTTATTTTCTGTATGAACTTGCATGTCCAGCACTAACATACGCTGTGTCCACCTAGTAACGAAACGCTAGAGGTGTTAACTGTACCCCACCACAGTTTTAGATAATTTGAGTCGCGGGTGGCCTCTCCCTCATCAAGGGTGAGATGTGGTACTAGCCAGTTAGTAGCATTTGAACGTTTCATGTTTGACACATTAGTATTTGCGTCTGTACAAGATAACTCTACGTTATGGGTGCTTAATATGGCTGTCGATTTGGGTATATCACGTACATCTGTTAGTAGTATTCGCAACAAGAACGACTATAAGAGTTCCAAAATATCTAAAGGTCAGGTATTATTGCCTGAAGACAATTATTTACGGATGACTCCTCTTCTCTTCCTTTCCTATAACTCGCGACCACATCGTGGTATACCTTTCTCTAGTCAGAATCGAAGAAAGCTAAATGTATAGGCTGGATTATTCTACCTTGCATACGATATCAGAGAAAGCCATGATTATTTGATTCTTTCAATTTTTTTTTATTTTCAAACGAGCTTATTACTATTTTCGCTTACAATTCTAAGCTCAAAGTGGTATTTCTTCAATCAAGAACATTTGCATAAAGGTAACAATATTATACGATTAAATAATAAGAAATAAGTTATTTTACATAACGTACCACTGTTCAAGAAAGGTGACAAAAAATTGTGAAAATTACGGAGGCATAACGCTAATTAGCACAACGATGAAAATATTTGAAAAGATTGTAGAAAGACGATTAAGAAAACAAATTGAACCGACTTTAAACGAAAAACAGAGCGGATTCCGCGCAAATAGAAGTACTAGAGACAAATGTTTACCATAAAAGAAATTATAAACAAGAAAACAACGAGAGCTTCACGAGTCTTTTGGGATTTGTTGATATAGAGAAAGCCTTTGATCAAGTTCCCAGAAATAGAATATGACAAAGTTTAAGAAATAGAAACGTAAACTGAGAATTAATTAGAGTTACTAAATGTCTGTATAAGAAAACCAGATTGTAAGCAAAAACATGAAATTTGAAACGTGCAACATTAAGCAAGGAGTGCGGCAGGGAGGAAGTCTAAGTCCACTACTTTTCATTCATTGCTTTTATAAATGATTTAATTAAAATAAAACTAAGCGGATGACAAAACCATTAAATGTAGACCATAGGAATCTTGAAAAAGTAGACATCCTATCGGTATCTTGCTGTGATTCCAAAATTCATTGTTATCGCATTAGGTTCCTGTGACAAGGACGCTGTCGCTACCACCAAATTGTTTATCATCAGGGTTAACTAAATATGCGCAGGAGTCCCACTGGTATTTGAATTTAATATTAGAGTTTCAATTAATATCTGAGGCTCAATCGGTAAAGACGGTCTCTGTTTTATAGGGAGTAAGGGTAATGTCAGTTCAGTCAGCGACAAGTAATGGGCATAAAAAATGTTAATTAATCAAACAATACTTTATTGTTCATATATTTTGTATATTAACATAAAAAATTATACATCACACAATACCACACAACAGAAGGGTTTTGGAGAAATTTCACACACCACATCGCAGGTCCACCAGACGAAGAACGACGCGCCAGTGGATTTAACCGAGCTCAGGTTGCCACCATAGAGTCCAGGAAAGCCGTATGCTGCTAGCACAGTTTGGAAACCGTCTACACATCAGTTACGTCGCGGTACAGTACATAATAATAGAGTGCCGTGGTAATGATGACATGGATATTTGAGATTGTAACGGGAGCAACGTATTAAATGAAACGAAACAAATTGTATAAGTCGAGTGAGAGAAGTCAAAAGGTCAAAGACAAAGTTTATGACCTGTTTTAATTAGAACAGTGATATAACGAGTGGAAAGGGAAGAGTGATTTGGAAAGAAAGTGTTGGAAAATGAAGGATTGGGGTAGTTAAACGAGAGACAGCGATATAAGAATGTAGGGGTGGTACACGAACGCACACTGAGACAGGGGTAGCTTAAGGTATTTGCGAATTTAATTCATCAATCAAAATTATTTGTACGCATTGGTTGTGAAAGTAACATTTCTGAATTTTATTTTCAACACGTCTTTAAGTTTTCCGATATTGTTTCAATAGGTTACAATTTTTGATTATGTCATTATACGTAATTCAAATTAGTAAGTGTCGGTTAATTGTCATTGAGAAGTTGCGCAGTTTGTGTCAACTTGACATAAATAGAAAGAATCCAAAGTTATTAAATTTATTATTATTAAAATTCATTAGAAACAAAATTTATCATTTTTGTAATATATCAAAATATATTATCGTATATACAAATAAACTTCTCTCCAAGGGATAAGAATCACCTGATAACTGTAAGAAGATATGTCATTCCGAAGATAAAGTTAAAGTGATTCACCACTATAGTTGACTATTTCAACATATAATTATATCACATATGTATTTTATTAGACCACAAGTGTATGGTATCAGTGCCAACTTTCATAAAAGACAAAATAATAACGTTATTATCAAAAATAGACATAAAGCTTGTTATCGGTTGCTAATGTTGGTCGAACCTGAACGAAACGTCTCTCGCTCTTCCACGAACTGCCCCGATGTACATAGATTTCATCATAGCACCCGTTCACATACTGCATAATTTTCTGTGTGTTTGCTCCTCTTTCACGTCCGAACCACTAAACCGGTTTCGACAAAGCTTCCAGTATATCTCCAGGGTGGTTCAAGTTGCAAGTTTAGCTGTTTAACCTTTCGATTTTTCTAGTGGAGAGAAGGAAATTGCAGAGGGTGTTTTTTATTTTCATCGGATTGGGATTTTCACTTGAAAATCTTCTAACGTAGATCCAATTCCAAAAATCTGGGGAGGTGAGGAGACAATCCAAGGGTGGGGAGGCAAATCAAAAGCCGTACCATTTATTAATTAACTTAACGCTTCAACTTTAGTTCTAAATAAGCAATTTCAATCCCTATTGTAATTGTGTTCTCACTCCTCCCCTGATCTGTTAATAGGTAGTATAACGCTGGCGTAGAAATCAAACCTAGAGCAGTGTGTAAGGTATTTCATTTAAAATAGACGAAGTAAGTACTTATACATTTAAATAATACAAAACTTTCTGTTGCTATAAAGAAAAATCCATGGGTTTTAACAGTGATTATGTAATTCATCATAAATTTATAAATAGCAATCATAAATTTCACATAGTTAGCATGTATTGATAAACGAATATACCCTGGACACCGTGGTTTAATCATTTCGTTTTTTCGGTGGGTCCAACCAAGCAAAATTAATGAATAATAATTTAAATCTAGAGCCATGGTTTAGTAACTGTCATAACAACAAAGTTATATTCATTATATAATCGTAACGAATACCACTCGCGCAAACGAAAATAATCTTGAACTAACCTCATCACTCAACGTATAATCTTAATATATCACTCGAGCTAACACTCTCGTGGTGTTTCGCAAAATACGTCTCGTGATTCGGAAGTATAATCGATTATTCTCTATGCCCTTGTGATATTATAGCTGAGTATAGAATTTTACAGCTACCTTAATACAAACACGAACCATATTTGCTTGTTCACTAAAGTAAATATTTTACACAAGGCAACATAATTAACTTGCACTATAAACTTCCAACGTACTACGAATCAACATCATAGTATCGATATTAAGTAAAGTCTCTGCAGGTGCGAATAATAAACACTTTCTGGGTATCATTGCATACATCTGCAACCTGCTCGTCAAAATGGAGCTGAGCATTAAAGACAAACCCAAGATCCGTGGTCGAAGTCACCCTCTCAATATTGGTGCTATTGATGTTATACTGATGCGTTAATACAGCAGACTTGGGAGTATATGTTACCTTACATTTCTCAATATTAAGCAAAAGATCATTGATTGCGCACCAGTCGAAAACCATACACAGGTCATGCAACGCTACGTAATCTTCAAAGTTATTTATGGCAGCAATCTAAGATTATAATTATTTTGCACGAAAATTTAAACTGTGCACCTATTTCACTGTAGGTTAGGTATAGGATGCGGTGGCTTAAATAAATTTAAGTTAAAAAATACCCCTTACCACCTTGTTGAGTAAAGAACTCTGAATACGCATTTCGGCAACTAA
>JARFOC010033977.1:0-27575 GCA_031763485.1 Osmoderma eremita
TTTAATCAGCTGTTCCTATTGAAATAAATTTGAATTTGCCGCTATTTCCGAATATATCCTTATTGCTCCTGTGTGATGCGTCCGCAGATTACAGCGCCCACTACCGTTTTATTAACGGGAATGGAGTTCAGAGTTATTAGTGATAAGATTATGATTGGCCTTATAGATTAGTTTCAACAAAAAAGTTAACTCATGATATTTCGTGACAATTTACGTCCCCAATAATGAGTATGATTTATACATGTTTGTTCCTACCAAAGCCACATTGTTAATGCGAATATCCTTAAATCTTTTAGCTAAAAGAAACAATGAAGACTCATGACCACATCGTAACAATTCCGAACTATATGCATCTCCCTAAAATATAAAAATTCGAAATTCCAGCGAGCCTTCGCGCAAAACGGTTCAAAAATCCGCACGACAGACAAGTAACTAATTCCAACGCCACGACGGAAGAAGTTGACCGCTCAAACAACGGGGGTAGAAAAAACACCGCATACTCACTAGGCAAAAACTCAGAACAAACAACCGCGTACTTGTCCCACATACTAGCAGGCGGGTGTTATGTTTGTACACTTTCAAATTATGCTCCGCTACCTTGTCTATCGCGTACATAATGGCGCCGTGCAAAGGGTACATATGCAGAAGAGGTGGGTAACGATTTTTTACTCCGATACGAATACACATAACACACATGGGCGCCTTATCAACTAACACAAGTTCAGCTGGGGTTTTTAATGGTCACTAGTCAGGGGTATATAAGTAAGGAAATTGCGACCATAAAGTCAGTACTGCAATTGTCTTTGACAGTGATTATTCTAAAGTTATACAGAGTAGATAACAGTAACACAAAAGTAAAAGATGCTTTTCAAGGTGCGTAGTAATATAATTTATATTTGTGGTTGGCGGTTTTAATCGATGAAAATAGTGATTCCATTTCAATTTTTAACACTATAAACCTGTGTCATTTGCAAAATATAATTTTAAAATTAGTTTTAACACATTGTAGTCATAAGTTTGTTGTCTAAATCTTGTCGGAAGATCTTAGATTTAGTACAAATATTGTTTATATAATTTAAGTATATATTTTAAATTCATTAAAGGGCAAAAAATACCTAAACTAAACTTACATGGGGGTGCATATCACCCTATCTATATAATACAAATCAGATATATTTCTCAAAAAAAAATCAGACATTATTATTCACGTGTGGAGTTGCTTCGTTAAATGAACAGCTCTGGGAACATGCATATCTTTAATTTTGATGCTTATAAATGGCCCCACGTTGGGCGCCATTTGTAATAACCTCAAACGCACTGTTCTTTAATGTGCTCGTACCATTTGTCGTTTTATATTTAAATTATTTACTTTTATTAATTTCAGATTCTAACGCTAACTTCATTCCTAGCTTGCGCCCACGCTGGCTACTTAGGGGGTGCCAGTTCTTACGTTGGAGGCAACTTAGGTCTAGTGGGGGGCGGTGCGTATCTCGCAGGGGGACACGGAGTCTTAACAGCAGCTCCAGCCGTAGTTGCCGCACCAGCAGTTATCGCTACAAAAGCAGCGGTCGATTATTACGTAAGGACTTTTTAAATATTCAAGAATATTGTTTGATTCACATGATAATTTCCGGTTTTCACGCTAACCAAACGATCGCTTCCAATACGATATTTCTTTTCCTAAGGAATTCATATTATAACTTCCCGGTAATGGAGCAACCGTATTATTTATAACCGTCTTTTTTATTATTGTTTATTACTTTTGTGGCGTAATGCAAAATAACATGTAACATGTAGCGTCACATACGAGTGATTTTGCTTTATAGCGATGTGTGGACTTACTAGGTAAGTAGTTTATTATTTCGACATAGGAAAAAGCACTTTATTATTTCCATGTAAATTTCTATGGTTTAGGCATTTTATTTTTGATAAATTTTCGATTTCATTTAAAATGAATATTGCTCGACTTTCTTTGTTCCTATATCTCCTTGTTCTGATGATTTTACTGGTCATGTCACTTGGTAAAAGAAAGTTTCAAATTTATTAATAAGAAATATATTCTCTTAAATGACCCGAATGAAATATGACGCCAATGCAACTCTCTCTTTATAAATTTGCAAATAATCTTTAACCACAAACGATCCATGTTTTTTCGTTTCTGTATCTGGCAACGTAATCAACAATTTGTCTTCCAAATCCTGAATATCTTCTAGTTTTATCTGCATGCTCCTGCCAACCCAAATATCAATGCCACCTAAATCAATATTATGGACGTGATTTTTTCATAAATCAATCATTTACTATAAATCTAACCTTAGTACACAGGCAATCATTGGCAGGGGCATCTCCGAGACATTTTTCAATATTATTTTATTCTAAGATCCCAGATCTTTTTGGTTTAACTTTGTATTAGTTACTTATCGCTTTTTATTCGTTAAACACCTGAACCTCACAAAAAATTTACAGAAATTAACGAAAAATAATAAATAAACTTGCTTCTTGCAAGGACTCTAATGGGCCGCCTTAATGTAGTCACATTCCCAAATAATTTTTCGTATTTTTCTCTTTAAAAACGTCAAACTTAAATGATAGGTAAAAAAATCATATACTATTGAATTCGGCAACAACGCTGATTTAATCTCTTGGCTGGGTTCAACGCCTCGAGTGCGTCTCATGTTTGAAACTGCCAGGCGCAGGATCAAATCAACTACTTTCTTGCTTTATTAAACAAACAGCTATTAATTAAACACAGGTTTTTGAACTAATATGCCGTGACGCCACCTATTGATTTGTTAGGTACATAAGCTAACAAAGGAATCTACAAGATAATCCAATAATTTCACAGCAACAAATTATATGATTTTCGATTTCAATATATTACTTCATCTAGAAGAAAATAAATACTTATACAGTGTTTAAATTTAAGGAAAATTAATACTGAAAAGATTGTAGGTTGAAATAGAAAATGTCTACCACCAGAGAAATGTCTACAGCTAGCAAACATGTCATGTTCGAAGTTTAAAGATTTGTTTTTTAAATGTAAGATGCAGGTTCTTATCCGAACCTGCACTTACCTCTAATCAAATCAAGTCCACATAGTCTGTTTGTAGACGACAAATTCAATATGCTATAACAGTTTTATTTCCGGATATTACTGCAAAAGTAAAATCTATTGCTATATAGATAGATTTTTTAACACAAAATTTGGTAGAATTGGAACTAGAAACAGTTTCAATTCGGTTGAGGGTTATTTAGCTTCTGCGTTTGTTCAAAGAAAATGAGTTAGACGTAAATAAATCCCTGGGTATTTTATAAAATATAAAATTTATGCCAGCTACATAATTTGCACACCTTGCAAACTTAATCTTGTTAACATACCGATATTTAAATCAAATTGTTGGTGCTTCTATATTTTCTAAAAAGAATCAATCAATTATTTGAACTTTTCATGTTGCTATAGAAGCTTAAATTTACAATCAAAATCACTGAACTTAACGCCATTTATTTTGCTTCTTCAATTTAGGCATACCCGAGATACGAATTCAACTATGGAGTTTCTGACGGCCATACTGGCGATCAAAAATCTCAAGAGGAAGTTCGCGACGGTGACGTAGTCAAAGGCTCTTATTCCCTCCACGAACCCGATGGTACCATCAGGACCGTGCACTACACTGCGGACGACCATAACGGCTTCAACGCAGTAGTTTCCAGATCGGGCCACGCTGTTCATCCCGTAGTGGTCGCTCCTAGAATCATCGCGACAGCCCCGATAGCTTTGGGAGGTTATCTGAAGCACTAGCCGACCGAATCGATCGCCATCAGTACTGCCAACCCACGTTATTATCTCACATGTCACATATCATCTTATGTATATACATCTTATACCTCCCCCCGTCTTTCCGTGTCTCTTCCATAAGGATTTCAACTTCACTTCGTCTCTGATGTATTGTTTTTTTATGTATGTAAGTAGAATAGTGAAAAGCTTCAAGAATCTCACATTATTGTACATTCCACGCGATCCGAATGCTGGGAAAAGGATAACTGACCAAGATTTTAGGGTTTTTAATTGCCATATTTATTAATAAATTTGTGTATTTTGTGGCTCAAGTATTGTGTTCTCTCATTCTATAGGATATAAATAAAGATACACGACTTGTGTGTAATCCAAAGAAGTACATGGTTTTTTATTTTATAAGAAACAAAGATTCTTTCAATAAGGATTTTATACCCTATTACAAAAGTCAATCAATTAGATACAATTAAAAGGAAATCTAATACTTTTTTGAAATATTACGGATTTGGCATTGTTACCAGTGCCGTCCGTCACGTAGGTTCATATAAGGTAGCACATAAAATTCAAAATGCTTTCTCTGATTAACGATTTGATTCCCGCTCAGAAAATGTTACCAATATAAAACAAACAAAGAAATTATACCGTTTTTTGACATTGTTACCAGTGGCGTCCGTCGAGTAGAGTGACGTAAAATAATTAATGTGTTATTTTATATCAACCTACGCGACTACATTTGCTTTTCACGTTCAAATTCGTTTAAATTTTACTTGAATTTCAACAATCGCAAAGACCCAGAAGTTTCTAATCTCCAATATGTAAATCGTTTCGACAAAATTGTTTAATTTCAATGACGCATACTTTCACTTCTATCTACTAAATAAAAATTTCGATATGTTAAATTCGTTAATGCGATCTTTAAACTTCCTCTTAGACTCGTCAATTTATAGTATTTTAGCATCCGAATAGCTCCACCGTAACATGTACGAAATATGAAATACTCTTATTTCGTAAGAAAGGAAACATCTACATTACATTATTTGTGTATCAAGACACAATCGGATACGTGCTTAATAAAATTCGGTTTATGTAATCCAATAAAATGAAAATTGACTTAATTAAGAATCTATTGCGATGTTACAAAATGACGATTTCTAAATGAATTTTGTGAAATATAAATTTGGGTTCTGAGTTATGTCAAGTCGACAGAAGCTGGGCAAGTTCTAACAGACAATTTTTTGACAATTGATTAATCGTTGAAATATACTTAATATAAAAAATGTGTTTTTTAAAATATCAAAATATGTATTGAAAAATGTAATTTGGAGACGATACTACCACAACAAATATGAACATGGATAATACCTTAACACGTTCGCTACCGGCGTCCAGCCTACTGGACGGAGGCAATTTTCGTGGTGAATCAATCGCGTCCAGTTAAGTGGACGCGTTTATTAATGCACTTAAACGGTGGTATTTAAATCGTAGGCTGTTCTGAAAGTCTAGTGGGGTATCTGTGGGTTATGAGGAATGTATTTTGTCAAAATTATTCCAAAAATGTACGTGGTTTGGGGCTAGTGACCAATATGCGGCGCCATATGTTAAATATAAGTAGAAAACATGTTTAAAAGAGTAGCAGTTATCTGTTCGGCTTAGCTCAATAATAAACAATCATTAAGAGTATTCCCACACGTTTTCAGTTGTAACGCAGCTACTAAAAGACTATTTGGATAAAGGGCATGAAATATACCTTGATAATTACTACACTAGTGTCCGTCTCGTGAAATATTTGTTCAAAAGGAAGACGAAACTTGTGGGAACTTTGCGTAAACTCAGAAAGGGAAATCCGAAACTATTATTTCAATAAAAAGTTAAGAAAGGACAAGCTATATGGAAAAGAAAAGGTCCAGTGTTAGTCACACACTGGAAGAACAACAGATCGATGGCTATGATATCAACAATGCATAAACATCGAATGCCAGAAGCAACAACTATAAACGGCAAACAAGTAACAAAACCAGAGTGTGTTCTCGCTTACAATAAGTACATGTCTGCAAAAGATAAATCAGACCAGATGATGGGATACTATTCATCACCAAGGAAAACCATAAGATGATATAGAAAAGTATTCTTTCATCTGATAGATATTTCAATGTGGAACGCCTACTAGATATATAATAATGAAACAAATACAACCAAAATTGGGCTCTTGAGGTTCAGAGAAGAAGATATAAGGGATATGCTACAGGTCAATGAAAGATGCTCTGGCCCTATGAAAGACCAACAAACAGCTAGTTCCCCTGACACCAAAAGATACATCTGCAATAAAGAGGTGTCGTCAGTGTAGTAAAGGGGGGCCTTACAAGATATCCAGATACCATTCCCCCGATATGTACAAAAAAACCCTGGTTTGTGCCAACATGCATGCTTTAGAATGCGGCACAGTGCACAATAATTATTTTGTAATATTTTGGTAATATTTTAGTGTAGCCACAGTATGCATTCTGGTTTGTATAGTACATTACATGAATTTATGTTGGATAAAATGAAATATCACTGATAACTGCGTTTTCCTATGTTTATTGTAATGGCATTTGTCAAATTCAGTTGTTTCTTCACTCTGATTCCTCTGCTTTCATCTTCTATTTTCTATCAAATTGTTATTTGCTAAAATTTTCCGTTTTATTGTCTATTGTCTCTAAAATAGTTCTTGTCAGAACTCTATTATTACAGTACTTTAAAATTTGAGGTATGTTCTACCTATTGAAAGTGCAAAAAGGCGTGTATTGAGAATTATTACAGGGTGTTCAGTGTATTAATATGGTTGAAGAAGTATTGGACCGAGATGATAACCCATTACCGGGACAATCAAAAAATCCCCAAGGAAAACATATCCGCAGCGGTCAAAGGTTAATGGTTTAGAATCTGTATTCGCGGTTGAAGCATGACAAGTCGAAGTCGGCATCAATAAAAAAAATCTTGTACCAGGCGAGATATTGGAATATTGTGAAAGAGATTGATACTATGGGAATTATCACCCTCTAAAAAACATGTTCGTGAGACAATATATCATCATTTGGACGAATCTGAAAAATACGGAATTAGAAGACATGCACATTCCTTCTTTCTGCAAAATGAATTGCCTACCTGTACAAAAATATTAAGTGCAAATATAATATTTATTTTACATTGAAATCAACTTATAAACCTTTTGTAGGTTGTTAGCGAAGATAACACTTTACCTGAATTCAAGCGAACAACATTGTGAAAAATTTTAAAGCAATTGAGTTTTAAGTGGGAAAAACGAAGTCGAAACCCTACATTATTAGAACGGCAAGATATAGTTTTATGGAGGCGTCGTTATCTAACTGCTATTCGAAAGTATCATGCAGAGGGCAAAAAGGTTTATTATTTGTATGAAATGTGGATTAACGCAGGCCACAAAAAACAAAAAGTTTGGAAAGATATAACGGTAGTTGATGCAAGGCAAGCATTTATTGAGGGAACTACAACTTGTTTAAAACAATCATCTGGAAAAGGAAATCCATTGATTGTTTTGCATATTGGTAGTGAGACGGGTTTGCTAAAAATGGTCTCCTGTTATTTGAATGAACTGGTGAGCATTATGAAGAAATAAACGGTGAAGTGTTCAAAGAGTGGATGGCAAAAGTTCTATTTGATCTTGAGCCCAACTGCATTATTGTAATGGATAATGTTCCTTACTACTCCGTGAAGGCTCAAAAATTACTTAATGCATCATGGAAAAAAGACATACTAATTGAATCGCTTCTTTCAAGCGAAATTGTTGTCGATAATACATTTTTAAAAGCTGAGCTTCTTGAACTCACAAAAAACATGTAGGCGATAATCCAATACCATTTGTGATTGACGAAATGGTAACAAAAAATGGTCGTACCGTTTTACGATTACCGCCATACCACTGTATTTAAACCCAATCGAACTTGTATGGTCACAAATGAACCATCATGTTGCTGCCAAAAATAAAATCTTCAAGTTAGTACAAGCAAAAACTTTATTGAAAGAAGGGATTAATTAACCTTGTAACAACAGCGAAATGGATAAATACTATTGCAGAAGAAAATAAAATGTATGAGCTGGATAATATAGTTGATGATATAGTGGATGAATTGATTATTACTGCAAACACAGGATCATCATCAGATCTATCATCGAAATCTGATTTTTAATAATAACTTTTTAAAACATGCGTTTGTTTCAGTTTTCTTTAAAAGAAAACAAGTGGAAATATGTCAAATATTTGTGTTTTCATACATTTTAACAATGAACGATAACAATTTGAACTTAACAAAAGCATTTGATTGTTGTGTACATATAATTATAATTAGAACACTTATTGCAAATAAGTTATAGAAGTTCGTACAATTATTTACCCGAGTTTCTTTGTATATTTTGGACTGGATCACACATGAATTTGTTTAAGTTTGCACACATTATAAATCAATAGAAAATAACACGTAGTTTTTAAATATTCCCATAGAAAATAACCAATATGGTTGTACATTATAGTTTATGATTTTCCGTAAACTATAATTATCTAGTAGTTTAATCACCGGTTCCTATTGAAATGAATTTGCCGCTTTTTCCGAGTAAATCCTTATTGCTCCTGTGTGATACGTCCGCGGATCATAGCGCCCACAACTGTTTTCTTAACGTTAATGGAGTTTAGAAAGGACATTTCAATTTCTTTTCGAACTTCTCTTATGTTCGATTGATCTGAAAATTGACCTGTCTATCTACTTGTCTGATTGTTGCATATTACCTGGAGCACTTTACACAATATTCGCAAATTCCACATTTATCTTAAATAACCTTTATATATTTTAATAATTAACGAATTCAATTCAATCATTTGCGTTATGAAACTGGAATAAAAACGCATCTATTTTGACACATCCAAATTAATACATAATATTGTGAGATCAAATATACGTAAATTTGTGTGAATGTATCTGACAGAATCTAACCACTATCACACTCTGATTGCTTAAACACTGCAATTGCGCGATAAAATTACGCACACGGCAGGATTGATCCCATTGTTATAACTACCACCCAGATCACACGTTCTCCTCAAACGCTGAATGCGTAACACCTATTATTATTCTAACATTTATTGGCTTTTCACGCAGAAAAACTACTATTGCATATCGTGTGAACGATTGTTTGTGATGCTACACTATAAAAGGTACTGCAAGTCTTTGAGAACACCAGTGAGTGGGTTATATTCGCTTAAAATAGAAGTGATTCAATTTTTCTTATAATAATAATAATAATAATGAGCATTAACATAATGTTATCTGAGGTTGGTTTGTTTTGAAAGATCTTTTTTAACATCAAAGTGAGGATTATTTTGTTGTTTCATAATTCGTTCCAGCTAGTTGTCATTGTGACTCTTCTCGCTTTGGTGAACTGTGGACATTACGCCGGTGTAGGAGGATTTGGCGGTCATTCCTCCTCATATGCGTCGGCAAATTTGGGCGGTCACGGATACAATACCGTAACCCAAGGAGCTAGTGCTATCACCCAAGGTTTTGGACATCCGCATTCCGGACGACACCGCTTAGGCGGACTAATTGGGGGAGCGGGACATGGAATAGGTCTCCAATTAGGGCAAGCTGGAGGGATCCACGGGCATAATTACGGTGGTGGAATCGGAGGAATTATAAATCACGGACAAATAGGAGGTGGCTATGGAAATATAGGATACCACCACGAAGACGCTCAAAAGGTACCGAATCAGGAGTGCAAAATATTCTTTGCATTACCATCTGTTTTTCAGGCATATCCAAAATATGAATTCGATTATGGTGTTGCTGATACTAATACTGGAGATAAGAAGACCCAGCACGAAGTACGCGATGGTGATGTTGTCAAGGGCTCTTACTCTGTAGTCGAACCCGACGGTACTACACGTACTGTGCATTACACTGCAGATGATAAGAACGGTTTCAATGCCGTGGTGACGAAATCTGGAAAAGCCGCACATCCAGCTGCCCAGCCTCTTGTACTTGGCGGACACCACGGATTGGGAGCAATACATGCTTATGCCGGCGGTCATTTAGGATATTAAACCAATATTATGTGTTTTATGTAAATATTTTTTGTATGTTTTGATACGTCTCTAGTAATAATAATAAATTATTGAACGGTACCGTTTTGTAACGGCAAATTTTCTTTAAAAATATACAAGGTGCCCATTTTCTATGTCCGTATATGGGTAACTTTCTTAATATTAAAGATACAAAATCGGTTATATGGACAAACTTGCTCAGAAAATAGAGTTATAGTGGATGCTAATGTCACATTTTTAATCCACTCCAGGGTTTGTGAGATATTCAAGAAAAATTGAAAACATCCAAAAACTTCAACGTCAAATATGTTAACAACCCCTTAAGATAAAATAAAGGTAAAAACTGTTTCTATTGCGGCTTTTTATGTAAAATCTAATAACGTCATTTAAAAATCCATGGCACTCTTTATTTTGGAGATATGATACAAACTTGTATTTTTTTAAGTGGAAGTCATAGTTGACCATGGTGTCCTTAAAATGCTTATTATTTTCTGATTTCATTGATATAACATTGGGTATAGCTATCTTTGTAAGATTTTGATTTGCAGTGAAATAATTATTGTTTCTAGTAATAAGGAGAATCATCAACTAGGCTTTTAGGGGTTGTGAACAGACATATTTGACGTTAAAGTTTTTGGCAGTTTTCAATTTTTTTTGGATATCTTACAAACCTTGCACTGGATAACGAATATGGCACTAACATCAACTATTACTCTGTTTTCTGAGCAACTTAGTTCATTTAACCGATTATGTATCTTTTATATTAATAAAGTTACCCATATGCGGAGATAAAAAATGGGCAACCTGTATGTTCTATTTCTTGGGAAATAACTTACCAATTGCACAATGAGTAAGTACGCGTACGTGGTACAAATTATAATTAAGATTATCTGAAAATGATAAACGTAAAAAACCTGCATGTACTGGGACTGGACCAAGGTGCTATGTTACAAAAGATTTTGTAAAATCAGATTTTAATAAAGGTTTACGCAATAAAAAACGAAAAATTCCTATCTATATACACGCAGATACAAACATAAATCGCTGGTTATATCACCTTTTACGATTGTGATCGATTTTATGCTAATATTCACTTACACTAAACTTTTGAGTACTTTCGTAATGAATGGAATTTACGAATTTTTTAACGGTCGATTAGACATAATGTATGTTGTAGTAAGTCACGTAACATAATGTAATACATTCATTGTATGTAATAAAAGTGAGTCTGTAATTTTTTTTTCTATAAAATAACTGAATATAATGTGTCATAAAGACAAATATGAGATATAACACGTATATGAAATAAATAAATGACTTTCTAATAAGAATATATAATCATGTTTTTATTGCGAATTTCGATCCTGGAATGGCTTTCTTCAAATAAGATCCTTCGGGAAAATTCGATTTCTCAGAACTGAAAAGAAAAATATGCTTTGTAATGAAACAAATTGTTTATCACAGGAGAAATCTAACATTACTGCACCTCATCATCAGTTGAATAACATCAAAATTAGTGTTATTCAAGTGGTAACACTGAAAATTAGTGTTATTCAAGTAGTGCCAAAAGGAACAATATTTTTGATCATTACATCGACTGCCCTATAAATTTTCGTAAATCCTTTTTAGGACATTAGAAAGCTGTGGCGCCACCCCTTAATTTGTTTGATAAGTTAATAAAGAACTCTACAAAACCGACTGAAAACAATCCAATGACGTGCCAGTAAACCAATTATATTAATGAGCCGTTTCAACTCAACAATATTTCACCTAATGCAGACTTGGACGAGAAATTATATTTGGTATTTAACAGGCAAATAATTGTTAGAATAGTTCCATAGTTATAAATAATAGACCCCTTTTAACAAGCCTCCAGGCTCTTAGGGGAAGGCAGGGGGTGATCTGCCATGGTTATTAGCCTTTTCGGTACACTAGGACTGTAACGTGGCAAGCGCTACGAGCCGACCGCCTATTATTACCCCAGAATTTGACTTCCAGGTATGTACTCATTTCAGCCTGAGTCGAGCCGTGGCCGTAAAAACGCCATCGATGTTATTGGCACCAGTCGGGAATCGAACCCGGGCCCTTCAATTTAGTAGTCTAGCACCAACCCACTAGACCACTACGGCGTTCCATAATTATGACACATATAACGGAGAGATTTTACATTAGATATCAATTATAAGAAAACTGTTTCTTTTTCTTATATTCTTGCGATACAATCAGTAGTTGTTATAAACCATCATACTATTGGAACCCTGTCTCCTATATTAAAAATAATATAAATCAAGCCTTCAGGATCATTACACAGTTCGATCTGCTATCATAATATCTATAATAAGCCCCATTATATTGCTGAAATAATTATAACCAAAACGAAACAACTTGAATATTTAAGACTTAAAGATATTTTTACAAAATCGCTGAGACAAGTCAACTTTTCATCGAAGAGGGACAACTTTTAACGAACAAATGATGCGTATATCATAAACCCTCTAGCCGTAGGGATGTTAACTCCAAATTTTTTATGCAATAATTAAATAAATTGCACTAGGGGTTGAATTATACCTTATTTAAAAATTTACATAATTTTATACGGAATGATGTATACATTTTAAAAAATCCTCCTTATCTTCTCTTGTCTGGGGTTTTCTAATGCCCAATAGCGCTCCGTATTTCTGTTAAACATTTCGGAATTCATAAATTTTGATTCATCTGATCAGATGATTTTGTTTAAAAAATCTTTCCACTAACCAGTTGCAGTACCCCAGTCGTCTTAAATTATCACCAGGTACTAAACTGTGGGTAACATGAATCTTATGTGATTTAAACCTGTCTCGATGTAAAGTTCTCCATACTCGAGTCTGAGGTAAATTTAATTCTGACGCCACTTCGCGTGGAGATGTTGATGGATCATTATTTATCTAGAAAATACAATATTTACATAAATATTGCAAAAGAACGCATTTACTTTACTATTTCTAAAATATTCCGTCGATTTTCATTCAAATTCTCAATATAAATAACAGCGGGGTAAGCGATCCATTCTTGACCAAGTGTCAAACAAGATCTAGAGAAGTGATACGACGTGTTGTCGTTCTGGATACAATTGTAAATATATTGTACTCTCTATTGTTAAGTATTCTAAAAAAGAATACTTAACATATCTCGTTTCTTTTTGTTGGTGTACGACATTTTCTATTCCTAATGAACGATAATTGAAACGCTTGACAGTTTTAAATTTCATGGCTACCTTATTTAATATTAAAATGTATTCTTGGTCAATAAAATCATAATATCAAAACGTTTTTCAACATGTTATACATGGTTGAAAAAAACTCTTTTTCACGGTGTTAAAATCCAACATAACGCCGGTAAGAAATAAGAAAATTGATGATGGCCGGAAGGAATCGAAACGTCATATAAACATTTCGAGTACACCATTACATAGAAACTCAAAAGTGACCTGGCGGATGTGTTTTTAGTTTTTCTCTGCAAGGTCGAATAAAAGCGCTATAGGTAAAAGAAGAAAATGGGTTTTTTTTGTTAAAAAAAAATCTCGAACATCATTTGTCACAGGGTTATTTTTTCTTCGGATTCATAGCAAACACATAATTTAGCACCTTTGCCAAATTAAAACCTACCCTCTATTTCCAATAATAAGCGAGATCCCCATGGTGAGGGTCGAAAATGAATCAGCCTATATGTACTTGATTAATACAAATTCATATAATTTTTCTTGAAAGGCTATTGAAGCAGGACTGGAAACACTAGTTTTTATAACAACACTTTTATCTTGTTATTAACTAGATCAACATTTTAAGTTATCAATCGGTAAAGATTGCAAAACGTCAAAAAAATGCACATTCGTCCACTGCTTATTTCTGTATAATATTATCAAATATTAATAATTGCTAGGCTCTATACATTTCCTCTATATAACTATGTAAAATTAACCCAATGAGGTCGCCTTGATTCAACACACACATCCTGTCTCTAACGTTTTTAACATTCGACAAAATATATATATGCAAATTTGATACAACCATCGCCCAAGTCTAAAACTAATCAAATCGATCGTAACAACGTTAATGGTGTCAAATTATAGAATTCCGCACGCATTATACGGTCACTAATTTCATTCTGAGATAATGTGTACAATCTTAACATAATCCATATGAAACATATGTCGTAAGCTAAATTAACCAATTTTTATGTGCAAATCTGTCACTTATATCATATAGATACATACATATGTGTGTAGCAGGCTTAACCCCCACGGAATCAGACAACTTTGTCGTAATGTAACTTTCAATTTTTTTTTAGGAATTCGGCTCTTAAGCACAGGGGCGGGGACACGGCTAGAGCGTTTTATTTTTTTTATTGACGCAATTACTGCCAACGCTTTGTTGTCATCCGACCACGAATCCGTATATAAGAGATTGGGGAGGCTTCTTGTCTCAGTCTCAGTGTGTCTACGTAGTGGAACTATAACAGCATCAACAATATAGGCGAAGAAGGAAACTAAAATGTTCAGCAAGGTATTAGTGTAGAGGGCTTTGTTTAAATACTTATAGTGCCATTTAGTGTTATTGTGTTTTAGAACTAAATTTACATTTATTAGGGTGAAAATATGAAATTATTGTGAATTTTAGGTTGTTCTAATCTGTGCCATCCTAGCCTATGTACAAGCCGGAGTTTTATCTGGGTACGGATCTTCATACTCCAATGGGAATCTAGGTTTGGCGCATGGATATAGTGGCGCCCTCTTGGGTGGTCATGGCTTAGCTATCGCGGCTCCTGTAGCAACACATGGATACGTATCTGCCGCTCCAATTCTTTCTCACGCTCAGCCTCATCATGACGTTGATTACCATGTAAGATCGTTATTATATTATCCCGTTTAAATCTTCTTCCTCCTTGCGAAATTTTCCATCCATTTTTAACAGTTTTTCCAGAATTTCTTTCTCCTGCTGGTATTTGATCGTTAGCTAATTCAATCAATCTTTTATAATCTACTCTTTGAACGTGCTCATTCCATTCTAGTCTTCTTTCTCTAACAAATCTATTCAAACCATATTTTTCAACTCCCAAATTCTATTACACAGGCGTACCCGAAATACGAATTCAACTACGGTGTTTCCGACGCCCACACTGGTGATCATAAATCGCAAGAGGAAGTGAGAGATGGTGATGTAGTCAAGGGCTCTTACTCGGTGCACGATCCAGATGGCACGATCAGAACTGTCCACTACACTGCTGATGACCATAATGGATTTAATGCTGTAGTTACCAGATCTGGACATGCTGCTCATCCCGCTACAGCTGTTAATGCTTACGCAGCCGCGCCTGCATACGCTGGACATGGGGGATATTATCATCATTGATGCGCTTAGAATGCAGCGAGAAACGAATAGACCTCAACAGTGATGAAAATATCGATTTTTCTTTATAATATATGTTTTTTTATACTTTTAACTTATGTAAATATTCTGTTAGTTGTTATGAAGAATTAAAGTTGATGTTTTTTTTGCATATAATAAAAGAGGGTTGTTTTATTTATAGAATAAGGATAGCAAAAGCAAAATAAGATTTAATAAATAAAACTGAAATATTTGAATCTCATTGGGTTTGTTCAATAGGTGGCGCAGTCGGTAGGATTAGTATATAAGAGAAAGATTGTATAATGTAAAAATATTAAGAAAATAATACTCTACTCTTTATTATTACACAATCGTCTTGTTAGATCGTCTTGAGTAAAATCACAAAATCATACGCACAATTTAAACTAACATATTTATTTTATAACTGAAATACTGTGATGTAATGTAATGTGGTTTGGTAATTTTCACTACGTTAAAAAGGATGTTACAAAACTGTGTTTCTCTCTTGATATTTCCGGTCGTCCTGTAATTATTCGTACAAAAATTGGTTATAATAACTTTTTTTAATTAAATTTAACAATTTGTGCAATCATCTAATTTAGACTAATCTTTGCTATATTACTGCAGTCATAATATATGATTCCAGTTAATGTATACCATTAATTACGTTCAATTGTATCAATAATTGTAATCATAAGCTTGTCGATCGTCTTCATGCACTGCCTTAAATGGGGCTGTGTCATAGTTGTTTGGATATGTAATTGGTGGGTGTTGAACCTGAAAATTGGTTTAAAATTAGATAATTTTTCTCAAAAGTATTATTTTTATTTTTTAGTATTTATTTAACTTTATCATTATATTATTATGGTGATGTCATAGTCAAGTCATTGCTGTTAGTCAAGATATATTTCTTTTTGATACAGAAATATGGTGGTATCGACATCCATTTCTTTTCCATGTAAATGCATATTGATCTACGTGGAACTTAGTGTATAATTAATATAGTTATAAAGAATGTCGTCTAATTTATGTTCACCAAAACTTAATCAACAGTTTTAATGTATATGAAGATCTTGCCCTTACCCCATTCACCGCAATTCCATGTTCTTGTTTCTCCTCTTGGAAAGTAGCGCAAGAAGGCCTTGGCGGTATATCATCCACAGGCACCATTATACAAATCGCTACCGTAACCAACAACGACAAAACAACCGACGAAAAAAACACCTGAAAATCACAACATCCTTTACACCCGACAGCAACTTTGACTAATTCTATGGTATACTGTGATTCAACACACTTGATTCGATTCTATTTAGATGCATACCTTTTCAAACATCGCAACAAAACGGGATCGTTTCTAACAATGGACAGACACAAGCGGCGATTGCGCCCAAATTACCTCTTGGTTGTTTTTTATATGCGTGTCTAACGCATTATCCTTCGCGCAAATTAATTCGGCTGTCGTGACAAAAAGTCGACGGATACCTTGAAAGTGATTTGTGCGGATGCATTGTGTGCGTATCTCGATGAAATATCGCAGAGAAACCTGGTCGTAATATGACTGAAATTAATTCTTTAATTAATTGCGGACTTTGCACAAAATTTATTTAATGACTATACATAAATTAGGTGGATTTTTTACAGGGAAAAATTATGCAGATGGTAGAACGGTTCGTTAGATATTTAGTGAAGTGCATACGAAGCTTTATTATGATATAAAAAAATGATTCATTGTGATTATGGGAAGGAATTGTGCATCAAATAGACAACCTAGTTTTAAATTAATGCATTTTGAAATCAATACTGGTTCTGAAAATATAAATCTATTTTATTTTGTTTTGGCACATATTTATCCAAGATCATTAGGTCAATGCAATTCAGATCGTAAAGTTGTTGTGAAAGTCTTGCCAAAACACAAATTTCTAGTGTATTTTACGGTTTCAATAGTTGCGCTAATTTCTAACCAAAAAACAATCAGTATCGGTTTCTATTGATTTGGAGAATTTTGGTTTTTTTTAGATCTTACATCTAAGTTTTGTATAAACAAATCTCCATCCTTAATTACAGAATACTATCGGCTAAGTTCTTTAGATATTAAATTAAATAAATACATATTTTAAAAATTAAAAAAAAACAGAATGCAATACTAGAAGATTAAGTAAGATGGCCGCATTGAAGAACAAATTCAATAATAATCCAATATCACATGTGTTCGAAAATTTGTGCATATTGTGTTGTCTTCGGAAATCAGGGTTGGACAAAAAATGAATTTATTTAAAAAATCAAAAATCATTGTTTTATTTGAATTTCATAAAAAAAACTAAAACATCTTACTTTTTTTTCAAATTAATACGAATTATTTCACATATGGCAGTTTTATGTTAAAACAACAGATCCGAGTAAATCTGGGTGTAGAGAAACTTGTAAAAACTACAAGAAAGAACATCAAGAGATAGTTCAAAAACTGAAAGCACACCATGATATTTGTAATAAGCAGCAAGAAAGGAATACATATAACAATAATTTATATCTTATATTATTATAATAATGTTTTATATTATTATTATTAGGTACTTATTTCATTTTTGTTTAACTTTTTTTCTTTTCAGACAATCAAATGTCGCTTGACAGCTCTGTAAGCTTTGCTAGTACATTATCTGTCTCGAGTTCCAGAACACTCATGACGGACTGGTCAGACCTTAGAAAATCTCCACCAAAAGTACCAACACCAACGACATTTGAGCAGGTCCAAAAAAAGAAAAAAATTGCAAATCAGCCTACTATGAGTGGTTTCGTAATGCGGACACCAACAGCTGAAAAACATAAAATTGACAAACTACTGGGAAAGGCAACTTTTGCTACTGATTCGAGCTTTAGATGCACTGAAAACTCAGTTATTAAGTCCTGGTTATACGCCGCCATCACGAAAAACTGTAGCAACAAGCCTTTTAGATGAAATTTATGAGGAAAAGGCAAAATATTATTCTTCCTTGACAGGGCAGTGTATAAATATGTCCATTGATGGGTAGTCAAACGTCCACAATAAGCCAGTAATATGTGCTACTATAACAACTGAAGATGGATGAGCGCTTCTTTACGAAAGTATTGATACTTCGGGAAATCCTCACACTTCAAAATATTTGACTGAAATAGTGTGTGACCTGATTTCTTCCTGTGAATCAAAATGCCAGTGCACAGTAAAATCTTTTGTGACAGACAACTTTGGAAGAAAAAACGGACTCAAAAGTTATAACTAAGTATTTTCGCATTAACCATCTAGCTAGAGCAAAATTCAGCCAAGCAGGGGGCAAGGCTTTAGTACTTCCAAGTGATGTGCGATGGAATAGCATTGACGACTGCTTAGAGATGTACATCACTCAGTGGGACATGATATTAAAAATCTGTGAGGAAAACAAAAAGCAAATTGCTGCGGCCACTTACCAAAAGGTTTCAAATATTGGGCTTAAACATGCAGCACAAGATTGTTTAAGCATTTTAAAACCTATATCAGTTGCGCTTGATACCTTGCAGAGACAAAATGCTACTATCTCAGATGCTGTAGAGCAGTAGAAACATTTACAATATATCTTCGAGGAGGTTGTAGAATTACCTTTACCAAAAACACAACAATGTAAATGTCGATATAAGCAAGCACTAACCCCGTATCATTTTATAGCCTATATGTTGAATCCACAAAAACAAAAATATCAGTTAACACCCAATGAAAAGAATCTGGCTTTAGAAGCAATTAATGAGTTATATGAAAACACTGGATTGTTACTATCTTTACTTGTCTTAAAGCTATTGGCAATTGTAGTTAAGTCTTTATTTTTGATTTGACAAGCTGAGTTTTGGAAGCTTTAAGTCTTGGTTTTTTCGTTGTCATTGGCAAACAAAAAATAGGAATTCCATGTCAAATTTTTAAATGAGCAGATCATGTGTTTTGTTCGATATTAGGACATCATCTCTTCCTTCAAAATCCTTCATCTCATCATTTGGATGAGCATGATATGATCATCAACAAAATAGATTGCTCATCTATATATTTCAGAATTAAATAGATACCTTTACAATATATTCATTTATCTTTCGATGGATTGCATCAAAGATTAAATTGTTGCGAATTATTGCACCAGAAAACACCAAGTTAATAACCAAAAGGCAATTTGCAAGTGATCGCTAGGGTCCAATTTCCAATGATACAATCATATCCTTGACGATAAGTACAAGCATTGCGCATTTCACATTACACTCGCATACGTTACAATTGTTAACGCCTGGCGTTTTACGTAATTTCGACTGGGGAACCGATCTAAAAAAATCACTAGAAATCACAAAGTAATAACTTCCTCCACGTTCCAACGAACGCGGTAATTGATACTTGACATTCATCGCACTAAGGAAGCCTTCGGCCAGTTAGCAAGTCTTGCGTATGGTAAAGGAAACGAGCACATAGATACGTATTAAATGGGGAGCGTAACAATAATCCTCGGTACTCTACTATTTTAAATACATATACCGCTTTCATATAACGCAAGCTCACTTAAGTGGTACGTGTTGCTAAACATAACATAGAAGAGGACATTTTTCCATTCCGCATTTTGAAATGGGTATAAAAGAAGGCAATGTAACATAGAAGGCACCAGTAGTAGTTCCGTTGTGGTTGGAAATAGAAGAACAGAAGTGTTTAAAGGGAAAATGTTAGCCAAGGTTTGGGGAAAATCGTGATAAACTGTTTCGTTGTGATCTTTAGTGATTTGGTGTAATATTTATTGTTGTAGATCTCAATAATTTGTGTCGTGATCTCTATCGCCTCTTGCGGATACATTACCGGTTACGCTGAAGGTGGATATAACTCATACGGAGGTGCCAGCTCGTATGCAAACAGCAAGCTTCAATCTTACAGCGGCTACAGTCATGGAGATCTCAACTCTTACGGCTCCCACGGAGGCTACGACAATCATGATAGCTATGTAGTGATTCTCCACTTTTAACCTACTCCAAAACTGAGTTCTTTACTTTAATCTCTTCCAGGCCTACCCCAAGTATAGTTTCAACTATGCTGTTAATGACCCCCATACCGGTGATCAGAAATCTCAACACGAAGAACGCGACGGTGACATCGTTAAGGGATACTACACCTTGAAGGAAGCAGATGGCAGCACTCGCACTGTGGAGTATGTGGCAGACAAGCACAACGGTTTCAATGCTGTGGTACACAGATCTGGTCATGGTGAACATCCAATTTCATACGGTGGTCATGGCGATTTTGGAAAATATTGAACTTTGTAATAAATGCAATAAAAATAAATTAATTGTGTCTTGGTCTTTGATTTTCAAATGTAAAATAGTGGAATACCTTGTTTATTTTGCAACAATTGTCTATGATCTGATATGATTTAGACGCCACATATGAAACAGCTGTTTTAAACATTCCATCTTCTTCAAGATATAACACAAAAGATTTCTAAGCAAATTAAATAAAAATCCTTTTCTTTTTGAGAGAGAAACTACCTGTTTATTTGCATTTTGTACATTCCCATAGCTATTTAACACTTCAAATTTTCAAAATTTAATGATAATAGTGATATTTTCCATAACCCCGATTATTATAGATATTGTTACTGTTAGTTTGGGGATGTTGTGCAACTCCATCTTTAGAAACTACGGCATTGAAGCCATCCCTATCACTAGCTGAATAATCCACAGTTCTAGTCGTACCATCAGGTTCTCTAAGAGAATATTGCCCTTGGACGCGATCACCATCTCTGATTTCGTGTTGCCGTTTCTGATCACCAGTTGTTGGGTCGTTTACGGAGTAGTTGAAGCTGTATTTGGGATAACGCTAGAAAAAAGAAATATTTGATCTGTGCTATGATATAATGGAGTTGCGTTAGGAGCAAATTGAACTCGTTACATTTTGGTTGCTGCCATAATTATTTTTCCAATTGCCATATCCACCATATCCAGGATAGTTATTGTATCCGTAATGGACTTTTGCGTAGGATTCCAAATTTGAATTGGCGTAGGATGTAGCTGCATTTCCATAGGAGTTATAGTTATTATAACCCGAACGTCCATAACCATTGTAGTTACCATAGCTAGCATAACCAGGATATCCACGATAGTTGTTTGGTTGATGCCTCCAATTTCCTGCATAGTTTCCTCCAGGATAGTTAGTATATGCACCTGACTTCCATGCGGATGACAGGGATAATCCAAAGGCAAGCAAAGCAATCTAATACATTCGAAAAGAAACTGGGTTAACCTATAAGTAAGAAAAAAATACTATTTCATAAAAACTTACCACAGCAAACATTGATACTATTTATTATATATCCTTATCAAAATTGTTCACAACACACAATGATAACCACGAAAAGAAAAGCTCGCTTTTATATTCGATTATACAGATTTAAAATGGAAACAAAGCAATATATCCACTTACGTAATCCAAATGTTTCACCTATATTTAAGGAAGAATTAAATATAATAACAATAATAATGGAACATTATCTTAAAATATGAAAAATGTATGATCAATTAAACCAGTTTAGCCAAGCGTGATATGATAATGACATCGAAGTAAAACAAAAGCATAAATACAAATGCGTTAAGCAAAAAATAAAACACTAAAGCAATATTTATTTAAAGCGTATCTGCTAACTGCCTGAGTTAATTAATTTAATAAACCCATGCCAATGGTATAAATCATAGGCATAAATGGTCAATCAAGGT
Source organism: Osmoderma eremita (assembly GCA_031763485.1). Classification (NCBI taxonomy): domain Eukaryota; kingdom Metazoa; phylum Arthropoda; class Insecta; order Coleoptera; family Scarabaeidae; genus Osmoderma; species Osmoderma eremita. The sequence continues at coordinate 22,025 of JARFOC010033977.1, forward strand.
TATATTTAATATGGTGATACGGTTTTTGTTCTTTTGTTGTTATTTTACGAACGCAAACGTTCCCCAAACCGGAGACACCCAACAGAAATAAGTTTGGAAAGTTGGATCAATATCTAAATCACAAGGTCGTTGGGTCAATTTATCTATCGAATTGTCTTGATGGCAATGGGTACCTCTCATTAGGTACTGGAACAAGTTATTGAGTAGATGCCGTTGAACGTACGCCATAACACGGTTTACGACGATGAAGCTGCTGGTCACTTTGCTCGTAATGTAAGGGAATGGTTGGATGGACACTTCCCAAACAGATGGATTGGTCGCGGCTGTCTTATGGCTCGCAACATCTTCCGATCTCTATCCTTTAGACTATTTTATTTGGGGTTTCGTTGAAGAGAAAGTTTATGCAGTGACTCATAGAGACGCCGATAAACTTAGAGACAGAATCAGAAATTACAGAAATTAGACTCGAACGAGTAGTACAGATTGCAAGTATGTTCAGAGACAGACGGACTTCAACTAAATAAGTCACAAACTGCTGTGAGAAAGCCGAAAATAGCAGTGAGCTATTTCCCTATTTGTCATTAGGTGTCAGCACAATCCAGCTTATGATACTCAAGTTGCCGCGCGCGTACGCCGGTGGTGTTAGAATGGCGACCGTGCTCGGAGAGTATTACTACGGAAGAACAGGGTGCTGTTGTGTGTTTTTTCTTGGCAAGAGGACTTCTTACAAAAGATATCCATAAGGAAATGACTCGTGTTTATCTGTTTGTCGCATAAAGCCGTGGATAACTGGGTCGAGAAATTCTCTCAAGGGCGCTCAAAAGTTGTTGACGATCAACGAAGTGATCTGAGCGTTCAGATTTCGACAGATGCAACACTTCGACGGGTGGAAGAGATGATTCGAACGGGTAACAATAGACAGCATAGACTGCCATAGGATGTTCTTATGGTTTAACCTATGAACTGATGCACGATCGCTTGAATTTTCAAAAAGTTTGCTAACGGTGGATACCTAGACAACTGACCGATGAACATAGAAGGATTCGAATGGGCTTGTTCTTAAAACAACTCTCTCGGTACACAGAGGAAGGGGAGGATATGCTTTACAGGATTGTTACTAGTGATAAGTCATGGGCGCATCACTACCAACCCGAAACAAAGCTTGCTTCAATGCAATGGAAACGTTTTTCTTCGCCGTGAACAAAGAAATTCAAGGTAGTGCCGTCAGTTGGTAAGGTTACCGTGTTCTGGGATTTTCAGCCCATTTCCAGAATTGAAATGAGGACGTGACTGCTGTATCATACTATAGAATTTTGTTTCTGCTTCAGGATGCAATTCGTCAAAAACGTTCAAGCCTATTGACGAGAGGAATATTGCTGCATCACGATAATGCCAGGCAGCATTCGACCCGCTTGATCCAGACGAGAATTGAAGAATTATGGTGGGAACTCCTTGAACATTCGGATTACAATCCCTACCTAGCCCCAAATGACTATCATCCATTCAAAAAACATCTTGGCGGCAACATTTCAAGGCTGATGACCATATTCAGTTATTCAGACGGCAGCCCAAACACTTTTATGCAGCAGGGATTGGGCCATTGATACACTTATCCCAGGTATTAATGTAGATGGAGACTTTGTTGAAAAATAAAAAATTTTTTGGCTAACTATTTCTCTAATTATTTTTATAATAGCTTTTTGTGACCTACTTACTGACCTTCCCTCGTAATAGTGTCACTGATTTACTATCAGATAAATATTCAAAAATTAATTAATCCTGTTAAACGTAAAGCCGAAAAAGGATCGACATGCGTGATGATAAAGATGATAATGGTGATCTAGAAGAAGGATGAAGCTGAGAAAAAGCATGGTAAAGAATTCCAACGATACAAATTATTTGCAAATACTCCATGGAAGCTACTGATCTAAATATGGATGATTTTGACGGTGTCCAATGGGAGAAAATTGCACCCACTGGCACGCATTACCACATGGTCTTGCATTGAAGAGGGATAAAAGAAAGACAAGAAAAATGATATTTCCTTTAGAAGTTCTAATAGAAAAAGAATGAGCAGAAAGTTACTTTAGAAATGTTCATTGCACGGAAGAAAAAAATTCAAGAAAAGAAGAATGCTGCCCTTGCTGAGACGAAGAAAAGAACATGGCTAATGTAAGGCTGGAAGGCAAGTAGGCTTATCTGCTAGGTAAATGTTTAGGTTCAATACTGAAATGGCTGATACCAATGAAATGGAAGATGAGGCCTTCGATTCGCATGCTCACGCGGAAGATGAAGAAGATTGAGTAAAATAGGGAATTATCCTTTGAATTGTCTGCATCTGAAGCTAGGGAAATGGAGAACAATTGCACAGTTGCTCCTGAAGTAAGGCTGAAATCTGAACCAAATGTTGCAACGAAGTTAATCTGATGTATTCCGTAGATCTAATATCATCGACTATTTTCTAATATTTTCTCAAAAATTCTAGTTTCTGGGATCGGTACGCTCGGAAACGTCAAACGATACAACGATTAATTAATTCCAATGTTATTCACTTAGAAATTTGGATATAGACTGTAAAATTGCATAATCATCGATGGTTCTTATTGTTTGCTCTACCCCACAAACTAATAAGTCCCAACCTCAATGTGTATTGTACAATTTAACTAATTGCTCGTGCACTCTGTAATAATTTGTGGTTAAACACACACGCACACACCTTTTGTATTGTATCACACAGATGAGTAATTCCAATTAATTACCGGCTTTAACAATCTAACATAAAATTCGAGCAAAAAAAAGCGCGTTTAACGCAATTATTTCATTTCAAACTTTCTACTGTATATGTATAACGCGTAAGATGTGACTTCATGGTAATTTGCAATAATTTTTGTGTAACAATACATTCCGATTTCTTCCGTATTTGAAAAAGAGGATCCACATATAAAAGTCGCGGTGCTAATACCGAAAAAACAGTTCAGTGTTCACCTTCTACCCCGGACGATACATCCATTACCTTGCTGCTCTCCATAATCATCATACCTGAAGAAGAATGTTCGCCAAGGTGAATAAACGAATAAGTGCCAGTGTTTAAGTTAACGTAATGCGTGGTATAGTTGTGGATAAATATTATGTTACGATTATAAACGTGAAAAGTTTTAAATTCTAATGGTGTTGGTGCTCTGATAAACTATTTGAAAACAACAACAATATGACGAGTTTTTTTCTTCTAGATATTGATCTCGTGCCTATTGGTGGCTTCCGCTTACGCGGGATACCTCAACAGTTATGGTAACTCCATAGGAGATAGTGGTGCCAGCTCACAGGCGAATTCCCAACTAAACTCCTATGGAGGAGGCAACGCTTACGGTGGATACGATGAAGGTTATGATAAGGGAGACAGTAACGTAAGTTTGAATCCCTCAATCTTTCTTTTTGACCAATAACATCTTACGATCTCGTATTTAGGCTTATCCCAAATACAATTTCAACTACGAAGTTAACGACCCACACACCGGCGATGAGAAACAACAACAGGAGGAGAGAGATGGTGATGTCGTGAAAGGTTTTTACTCGCTCAAGGAAGCCGATGGTACCACCCGCACTGTTCAGTATCAGGCCGATAAGATTAACGGATTCAATGCTGTAGTTTCCCGATCCGGACAGGCTAATCATCCAGCTTCTTACGGAGGAAGTTTTGGAAAATATTAGGGAATCCTTTGTAAATACTTGATAAAAATAAAAGAAAAGCTTAAAGAATCTATTCTTTGTGTTTTCACTTCCTGTATAGACTAATATTACAAGATTGAAATATCATTTCAATTATTTATATTTGCAAAATTACTTTGAATGGTTTTAGGTGTAAGCAATTTAAGAGTCGTCATAATGTTATAGATGACTTTTCCCATTAGCTTTCAGCAAAAAATTTTGGCAGGTGATGACATTTATGCATTATTTAATTTGTTTTGGCATGATTCCGTTAGGAGGAAGGATTTTTGTTGGCTGTGGTAACAATGTCCACAAAAGGACATTAATAAAATTCCTTTTGCAAACATAAATTTACATAAATGCATTTTCAACTTGGGCAAATATTAATGAATTGTTATTAACCGCAAATCAGAAAATTATATTGCCAAAATCGCCAACCATGGCTCATACACAAGAAACGCTATTGCATATTTAGTAAATCCAATTATATGTCTTTAAGGGAATATGGAAGCTTTCCAAATTAGAAAATATTTTACTCAAACAATAGTGAATAGCTAGAAACTTAACAAAGAGAATAAAATCATTGAATAGTTAAGAAAGTTATTGCCAGTACAATTATTATAATCTCTACATGCATGCACACAATAGAAATGGACAAACGCAATATTAATTTGAACATTTCAAACGCCCTGTAATTTTAACTTTACAATGTCCTTCTTCGAGTATGCTATAACGTTTCCAGAACTCAAAGGCTTATTTATTGAAACTTCCAAATGCTGAATCCAATATTTAGATGTGTGACAATTTAGAAGTCATTGCTACTACAGTGTAACCTCTATAATCCAATACTTCCAACATCCATTAATCCGAACAAGGTTCACTTGAAATTCTCACTTCGTTAATCCGGCAAAAATTTCAATAATCCGAACAGCATTGAGCCTTTTTGTATAAAAAAAAATGAAATTAGATCACGGCCTACGCCCATAATAACTTTATAATAACAAAATTTACGGTCAAATTCTTTAACTGTTATCAATAGAAAAGGATTTGGTTCAAAATGGGATTAGAAACTTTAAATCTAAAGTTACAGACAATTTTGTGAGTTACAAAAACCGAAGCATGGGCATTATTCTGCGCAATTAATAAAATTAAGGTAAGAATTTTTCATTAATGGCAACTCAGGTCATTTAGAGGGAGTTTGAAATTCCGAGAAACCCCAAAGAGAACCAAGGGAAGGAATATTTCTCGATATTATCCAAAGATTAATTCGCCCAAATCGCGTTCAATTACACACTGGTAGGACCCTCTTGACTCGCAGATTACGAATATCGGGCCCGTTTCGTCGAAAACCCCATAGTTCTCTAGTTATAGGCCGGTTTTATAAAATTTTCATTAAAAAATGCACGTTTTTTCGCATATATCTGGACAACCGTTAGTGATATCGGACCTTCGATGCGAAATTCGTAATCTACGCCTCAATACCGACATTTTGATATACAACGCAAGTCATTTAGAGCAAGTTCGAAATTCCGAAAAAACCCAAATGGGGAACAAGGGAATATTATTGGAAATTATCGAAAAATTAATTCGTATAAATCGCCTTCAATTATATGCTGGTAGGACCCTCTTGACTCGCAGATTACGTATATCGGTTCCGTTTTGTCGAAAACCCCATAGTTCTCGAGTTATCACTAATACAGTATCGGGAAAATCCACACCGCACAAATTAATTTAATAAAATTCGGGACATATGTTTCAAGAGCACGTCAGCTCCCATTCTCAACCAATTCCCGAATGAACGAAAGTTAGATCTCACATGCACGTTTAAGAAAGAAACGATATACAC
>JARFOC010034039.1:0-27519 GCA_031763485.1 Osmoderma eremita
TAATAAATCTTTTTACCCTCTGCACGATATTTTCGAATAGCAGTTAGATAACGACGCTTCCATAAAACGATGTCTTGCCGTTCTATTAATATAGGGTTTCGACTTCGTTTTTCCCACTTAAAACCCAATTGCTTTAAAATTTTCCACAATGTTGTTCGCTTGAATTCAGGTAAAGTGTCATCTCCGTTGACAACCTGCAAAAGATTTATAAGTTGGTTTCAATGTAAAATAAATATTATATTTTTGTATACGTAGGCAATTCATTTTGCAGAAAGAAAGAATGTACGTGTCTTCTAATTCTGGATTTTTCAGATTCGTCCAAATGATGATATATTGTCTCACGAACATGTGTTTTAGGGGGCGAATTTACGATTCCCTTAGTATCAATTTCTTTCACAATATTCCACATAACTTTTACATTTTACTTCAATGAATAATAGTGTATTATTGTTTCTTAATAAACTTAATAAACGAACTTATTTGGTTACGTGATACTTTGCAGAACAATATTTGATGAATTTATGATTTTTTTAATGCTAACCTATATGTGTTTCTTCTATTTGATGGGGTGTTACATTCGCTATTCACAAAAAAGTAATATGTTGAATTAGATAGTTTGTGAGAAAAAAGGGAAAAATCAACTGGCCATGGTGTGTAAAAATCATTGAGTAAGTGCTGGAAATGTACTAGATGTTGACAACAATAAACTTTTTGAAAGCATTTGAACAAATGTTAAAATAAATATTAAGATAATTAGTGAATATAAAAAAAATTAACAGTAAGAAACACAAAATAAGGCTTGCTTATATCGGATGTAATTAATCCAACTTCCTGCCAAAATCGCTCCTTTAGTTCATCTATGGTGTTAGATCTATTTAGATACACTTTACTCCTTAATTAATTGATTCATTTCCAACGACTACTCGACGACGGCCAACTATCAGTTGGTTTTTCAAAAGCTTCCTAATTCAATATATTACTATTATTTTTTTGTGATTATCGAATAGTGAATGGAATTCTCTATCAAAAAGAAGGAAGAAAAGTATAATCAATGATGTCACAAATTCGACAAATATTGCGAAATAAAGTAGTACCTACCTACTAGTATGTAGTAGCACTTTTACGAAAAGAAACATATTTTTGATTTTCTGAATTTTATTTCATAATTTGCGACCTCACTGTATAAGTATTAATGATTAGGAAACAATTGTTACGATAATCAAAACAAATCTATTGCCTGCACCTACATTCATTTCGGCTTAATTTACGAGTTTTATGCACGGTAGACTGCTAGTTTCTATATACTTACTTGGGATTACTTGGGAAATTGATGTCATCCGCTGGGTCGTCGATTACTCCTTCCACCTCGGCTGCTTGGTCCTATTATATTATATTTTCAATTTTTCAGGTATAATTCTAGGGAAAAGCATCGCAAACGCAGGTCGAACCACAAATTCAAATCCTCGTCGACAGCGAGCAACCACAAATTCAGGAAGAACAACGGGGTATCGTCCAAAAACGTGCACTGCAAACGGACGACTAGAAGCTGCTCAACGTCGGGGATCCCCCGCGAGAAGGAAGGAGTCACCAAGAAACAACTCCCGCACCAAAATCCTCGCTACCACCATCACCATCATAACAGCAACGCCCAGGATCAAGTGCCCGCGCATCGTAGCCGTTCCGATTCGGTTGTGCAGAGGAAGTATAGGACTAGATCGCAAAGTTTACGCGAGGTTTGTGCGAGTAATTCGGCGGAAGGATCGTTCGACGTGCCGAGTACAAGTACGGGCATAACGGGGACGAGTACCGCCGTTTATCGAGTTATAGAGCAAGATTCCGACGAGGAATTAGCTCCGAATAACACTTGTAGTAATGAGAACGGTAGCAATTTGGTGGAAGGTGATAATTTCGTGGACATAATACCGACTCCCCTAAACGGAAGCCACGATATGTACATAAATATGCTCGAGGTGTCTCCGAACAGTAATAATATCAATAGTAATCGTACTAATAACAACAATAATAATAACAATAATAGTACCACTAACAACGTTAGGATCGAGGAATGCACTTCGACCTCGTCGGCGAGTCGTAGTTCGCGTAGTGTAAAGTGTGACAGTGACGATGAAGTTGAGGAATTTGATTACGTTAATAATGAGAACGGTTACAATAATGAGAATAGCTCCTACAGTGATAGCGATCACGCGTGCAATTATACTCCCATCAAGAAAAGGCGCAGGAACATCAGCGAGATTGACAGCGGATTTGCAACGAGTTCAAGTAACAGTTTCGTCAAACGCGGCTTGAGGAGCAACGCCGCTTGTACTACCAGATCGGCAACCATCACAACTCACAGTTCGGATGACGATTGTCAGTATGAAAAGTTCAGGAAACGCGTCAAGAAGGCCAGGGTCAACATCAGAAAGCAAATTGGCGGAGATTCAGATACGAATTGATCCGGAATCCCCCGAAAAATTGTCGCTATTACTACCTACTATTACACCCCCTATTACTACTAATAATATAATGAAAATGATAATAATAATAATTGTTGTTTACTACTTTATGTTTTGATATACATATATATGCTATAAATATATATACCATACAGAGCGGTTGATTTTTCATTATGCACCCGTCATTTCCGTGAGAATCAAAGTATTTTTAAAATTCAAAAATCTACTGCGATATTTCGTACTCTTTCCAATCTGGTAATATTATAGAACGGTGTACTTTCAAGAACAAAAGAGGAGCGAATGATAGTTTGCATTTTTTAAATTGATCTGTATTTTTCTACGTATTTAGATAAGTTACTAAATTCCGAATAAAGTGTCGCTCTTATTTCTTCTCTTTAGGCAATTTAGGCATCATAATAACAAAAACGCAAATTACATAAGTAGGCTATGAATTTATTGCACTAAAGAAAACAAAAAAATCAAAAAGTATCCTGCAGCAGGTATTGTACACCATTTGCACTTGTCCACTTGTCTGGCATAGAAGAATTTTGATTGGCCCCGAAATACATCAAAATGTTTATATCATCATTTTGTTCCGTGTTTGGTTTTGAAACTACAGGGGTGTATCCGATTCGAAAGAGCAGAAAACATTGTGGCAAATTTGTTCTTGAATTTATTAAATACTTTGATTCTCACGGAAATAATGAGTGCATAATGAAAAAACAACTAGCCTGTATATAAAATAATGATTATAATGATAATATAAAAAGAAGTGTTTTTATCATTTATATATAAAATTTTGAGGCATCATTTCTTTTTAATTTTATCTCTGTGTCTTTGTTATTTTTAAAGTTGCATTATCGTAAGTTTTTATTAAAAACCTACTACTGTAGTACATACACGTCTTCTGTAAAGAAAAGTGACGTTTTATGATGAACAGAAAGGTTGTTTTTTAGATTATTATTATTGCTGATACGCCATTTAATTTTTAAGTTTCTCCTCCTCCCCCGAGAAAATGACGGATGAAAATATAAAAGAGAAAGAACTATATTGTCTTCTTTTCTTTCACTTGCACTTACAATACCATAACGAGAAATTATGCATTGCATTGTTAGTGATGTGGTTTAGTGTCTAGTGTTCAAGAGTGAGTAGGTTAGTATTGAAATGATTGTAAAAAATAGCTATATAAAACTTGTCCAACATTAATGGAAATACCAGGCTGACTTATTTTCGACCCTCATCGTGAGGATCTCGCTTACTATTGGAGATAGAGGGTAGGTTTAAATTTGGCAAAGTTGCTAAATATTTGTTATGAACCCAAGGATAAAATGGATCTGTGACAAATGACGTTCGAGATTTTTTAAAAACGAAAAAACTAAGCCTCAGGCCTTGCAGAAAAAAAAACTAAAAACACTTTCAAGCTCACTATTGATCTTCAATTTAGTGGTAGGTATATATTTAATAAAATTCTAATTGATGCCGCATTCAAATAACCGCCGCACTCTAATAGACGCCGCAAGAAAATGCCGATTGAAATAAACGCCGCACTCTAGTAAATGCCGCATCTTTATGCAAAGTGCGCACAATCAACGGCAAGTAAGTAGGGGAATCCCCGTTAATCACATTCAGATTGAATTCCGTTTGTGATACCGAAACGATGACATTTTGATTAAACACCGCGGCGCCTATTAAAATAAATACGGTATGTAGATATACTCTGTTCGAAGTGTTTCCACAGACAAAGTAATCTTGTTTCCCTGTATACTAATAAAAGCTACCAATGAATGAGAACGTATAAGACGCACGAGTGGTACGTATCTATTTATTTTGTACTATCTACGCTTCCTATTTGCAAGATGACAATGAAACTGTGAGTCTTATCGTTTTGAAATGTTTACGATATATTCTCTTTGAAATTTTGAACGTACACATCTAAAGAAATATAGATGTTTTTTAGGAAATTATATTGTTTTCATTGTTGAAAATGAACAGGTAAAAGCTTTAAAAGTATAAATAAGTGCAGGTACATGTAACATATGTTGGTACTAGATAGGTTGGTAACAACAAGAAAACGTATCGATATATAGTAATAATCTTTTTCGTACTGTTATGTATATTCTTTTATATTCAAGTATCGGACATTAAACAGTTTATAAAACATTGGTATTTAAATTAAACCTACATCACAGTACAGGTCGCGCCATCTATGTGTTAATAGTGCGTATTTTAGGTATTTTTACACACCGGGAAAAAGCAGCCTTGAATTACATATTTTATTTTTCAACATGCATTCAAAGTATTTTTATCTTGTAAATGAACAAGGAAATGCTAGCTTTTATTATTATCAGACACTGTGAATAAAGTACATACAGCGCGGACGTAAATTGTGTCCCGCCCCCTTAATATAACTTTTGAGAGAATGAGATCGAGAAACGAAACAAAGACAAGATGAAATTAGAGGTAAATTATGATATTTTGGTTATAGCGAGATGCACTGGACTCAAAACGTAAGATAGATGGCGTTGTTACCTTTAGAATTTTAAATGGGAAGTATGTTCATATAAAACCTCATTTGTAAGATATTTTTATTATGTTTACGTCTATGTAAACAGTTTTACGATTTTCTATGTTTTTACCGACATACACGCACAAGATAAAGGTACTTTACCTTTCTGATCACTCTAGTATTTATTGAATGGTGTATGAAAAAATAAGCTATCCATGTACTTCAGCTTTACAACACATTTAAATCCTGTAAAGTAAGTAATCTTCACGGGATTTCAATGAGTAATCGGTCCTATTTTTTTTCAATGTAATCTTTATAAATGCGATTGCAATATAACAAGAGCAGATGCTTGCATTGCTAGGGTAATTTCACACATTGAATATTTAATTTAGTGATTTAAATACACATTTCTATTTTAGTTATTTGTTATTAATAAAATGCGAAAGGATTTAAATTCATTCAATCAAGAAAATGGAACGATTCTCATATTTAATTATATTTCCATTTTTACACAGGAGCATGTTTGGTAGCATGAGCACGCAATGATACGCTTATAATTTTAAGCTATAAAGCATGAAACACATTACGAACGGCCGACTCGGTCCGGTACACCGCAGCAGGGTAACGGAACGTCCGGAATTCCTCCAAGGGAACAAAATCTGTTCGAGACGAATGGCCATCGTTTTCCGGTAACTCTGGGAAAACATCTCTCTTTTGCTTTTACATATTTCATTCACCCATAACCTCTGTTTTTTCGTTGCTTATGTTTTCTTCCCACTCTTTCTCATCTGCACACGCTGCACTTACTATAATTAATTCTAACTCCGATGACCTCCTCATTGCAGTTCTGCTTTTTTGTCTGGTCCGGTGCCGTACATGCGATGAAGTAGCCGCTATAAATGGGTTACACTATTGTCCATACTGAGCCGAACCGTTCCGTACCGTGTTGTGTCGAGCCCATAATATAATATGTTAATAAATAATGTTTTATTGTATCATGTGCCGAACCGTTCGTAATGGGTTTCCTGTTTAAGAATATGAGCGGCACGCTCTAAAACTTGCACAATGGACTTTTCATTATTCACCTGAACAGCGTGCGTTGCCTGAATAGTTGTCAGCCCTGCTTAGCAAAGCGTTTAAAGGTCGTTTTACACCTAGCTATTTATTGGTCAATTTATTGGCCGATTTATATGCCAATGAGAATTTGCTACACTTTTTCAAACCATTGGTAAAGTATCGTTATACAGGAAGAAAAATATTTATTTCCAATAAGTGCGCTGTAAAGATGTGGTTAATATGCACATATGCTTTATGGGCTTTTATACCATATGTCTTTGCATACATTGGAAACTAACGAATGGTATAACCTATAAATAACCATTGTATGTAAATATTTAGTAAATAATAATTGTCGATAATACCATTATAAGCAAGAGTGCACAGACAATTGCAGTATATGGTAGTATAGAATCTTTGCAACCAAGTTTTGTCGACTTTTGTCGTTGACCGTCTCCGTAAGTTGGTTTCGATAGGTTAAAAGAGGCAATAAAAATAAATATTAGAAAAGAACAAATTTTTGAGTGTCTGCTTTCCCTGATTTTTCTTAAATGTTTCCATATGTTGCGAGGGAGACGGATTCATTAGAGATTACAGGGTGAATATAAGGTTCTTGCGATGCAAATTCATAGTCAGAATTTAAGAGCTCGGAATATTCTCGCGCATGCACTTGACGTAGAAATCGTACAACAAATTAGAACATGTTCTAATTTCTCATAAATTGCCCAATATTTATTGTTCGATCGATGTTATACACGTAACAACTTCAAATCGGACAATAAGCTGGTCAATAATTAGCTAGGTGTAAAAAATGGCCTTAACAAACACAGATGACAGTCAATACAAAACGGCGAACCGCTGTTTGATAAAGACGTTGTCGAATAGCATAGAACCATCAGAATCATAAAAAAAGTAGTCTAATTTAAAAAAAAACGGCCCTAAAACCTGAAAACGCTTAAGGGCTATAAATAATTTTATCAGCTCATTAGCCATTTAACTTTCCGTTTCAATTATTAAAATCGGTCTGTAAATAACGGCGGTACAGACTCGTCTTTTTTTTATAAGACACCTGTATAAAGCGTTTTGTTTTTAAATATATATTTATTATTGGTAGTGATTATAAGTGGAAGTATTTGGCGTCCAATTTCTTGGAAACGTTTAAAATTTGCTTTGATGAGCGGAATTATTTGAATCTAAAATTGCTTTTTTGTGTCACTATTGCGACATCCAATTATGATGGACAAGCTTTATTGCTATATGCTTAATTCGTGGGGGTGTTTTATACAGTGTGTCTCAATAAGAATTAACTCTAAGTAGGTAGGTAAAATGAAATGTACTTGTAAATTATTCTGTGCCGCTTAACGTATAATACTTGCATTTTGACGCTTGTCATTTGACAGTGGCAGTAATTGCGCATAATTCTTTTTGAAACACATTAGCCACATTCAACAGACTTACCGGATACTAACCGGTGAAGAAAATCTGACTGATTTAAATGAGGTTTTCTTTACCGCCTGATCAACGGTAAATCTGCCGAATGTAGCCATTGTGTACTTACAGAAAAGTTAAGTTAGGTATACCATTAGCGAATCCGTGCAAGTTTTGATGTATGGAAAGGCTAGTCAGTTGTCACTGTTCATTTCTGTCTTGATAGGAATACGATATACTCTGAATTATGACGAATGATTGAATTTAATTCTTACATGAAATTTGATTAATTTGTATGCATGTATATAAGTGTAAGCGTATAAATAAGTATTTACTTAGACTCCCACATAAGAAATAGATTAGAATGTTTGATTAAAATTATCTCTTATAGATTATTTTTGCATGAATATAGGAAAAACCCATAATTTTAAGGGCAAACCAAAGCCAAGTACAGAGTATAGTTTCTCTTCAGTGTTTCATTTACCCACGGCACGATTAAGAATACCAAGGGAGAACAAAGGGATAAAGGCAAGATCCTAAATAAAGATAACAATATTATACCTGTATAATTCATAGTAATACCAACTGCCATCTGAAACTGCCAAGATTGAATAATAATTTTGTAATACCAATGGTACTACGTTTATATTTTCAGTAATGATTGTTTACTGCTTCTCTGTTGCGTAGAATTTTTATATATACTCACTCGAATATATCGATACGAACAGTCCATGTCAAAATAAAATTGCCGTTTTGAATAAGTAGATATTTCTTGATTGTTGTGGTATTTGCTTTTTGATTTTGATCAGCTTTTTATACATAAATACCATAAAACAAGTAAGATATTCATGTTAATTGACTTCATTTTTGGGGGTTATATTTTTTTTGGGAATTTTAAAAAGAATCTGCTATTTTTTAGTGACAAATTAAAAATTAATTAGCATTATATAGCATTAGTAACAAGGTGTTATTTGGTGTTGTGATTTTGCAACTTTAATTACTGCTATATGTGAGATATATTATATGCTGACAGCTGACATCTGTTAATGTGACACTGTCATAAATTAAGATAATGCAAGGTGTTTCCACAGCATGCTTGCGATTAGAAATAATAATCGTGTTTGGGCAAAAACAGATAGATAAAAGGCTGAGGTATTTGCCGAACACGGAAGTCTTCCACCCGTTTCTTTCTAAGATTGCACCAGAGGAGAATGTTACTATTAGCTCTGTACTAGAACATCCTATTCACTAATCCCTTTAAGCTAAATGAAATTAAGAAAATGTTTGAAAGAGATCTAAACCCAAAGAAGGCGCCAGTTTATGATTAAATCGCTGGCAGATTGCTGGTAGTGCAGTTTGTACTTGTTCCACGTCTGGTAAATCTATTGTAGAAATTACATCGTACAGGCCAATTAACTTGTTGCCAATTCTTTCTAAGTTTTTTGAAAAAATGTTTATGAATCTGGAACTTAACAATGTTATTCTTGAGCATCAATGCCGCGGGCAACATGCAACCATCGAATAAGTGCATCCGGTGGTGGAGAAAATTAATAACTCCTTTGAGGTTAAGAGATATTAGCCAAAAATTGCATTCACGGATCTCTATGCCATTCAGTCAGGGGTATCTTAGTGTAGCGACTTCGGCCCCATTTTCTATCAGTTCTTTATCGCAGGCATATTTGAAACATCAAATACCTTCATTGACGCTGATGATACCGCAATATTAGCACCAGCTAGACCCCGAAATTTACACCGAGACTCTTCAGGATACTTTAAATAACATCGAAGTCTGGTTGAAAACCTTGCGCACAAAGTGAATGAACAAAGTCAAAACATCTTACTTTTACTCTGCGCAGAGAAACATCCCCAGAACCTTCAATGGGCACCATTTACCGCAAAGTATACTTTGCTGCAAGGATTTCTCTCTGTGAAAGATTATATCCCCAAGAGAAAAGAACTTGCCCTGAAACTTTCTAGATTAAATTGGTTAATCGGTCGAAACTCTAGACTTGCATTGAACAATAAACTAATGTGTATAAAGTTATCCTAAAGCTAGTAGTATTGGCTTACGGTGTGCAGCCTTGCGGAACAGCGAGCCTACAAGCATCACCAAACCAGAGCAATTCCAGTCTAAGGTAAAGCTAAGAATTATAACTAGTGCTCCGTGGTACGTCAACAACGAAACGTTACACCTCTGGAAGTGCACTCTGATTCTGTAGCGGTTAACCTGTTAGACAATAGTAAAGTCCGTCTAAAACAATGTGCTCCTTTAAGCATAAGATATGTAAAGTATAACTATTCCATCTATTGTGCAGTTTATTTACTCAAGAAAATATTTGTATTTCCTAGAGACACACCACAGATATAAATTTGTTGCAACAAGAATGCCCTTAGTGCCAAATAACACTTCTATGTTAATAGTTAACTGTTGGATCTTTAATATAAGATTCCAACCATCCGCTGATGTTGATCGTTAATTGTTATTTGTGTTACGTCAAACAAGTATTTCCAAATTTAATTTATACCGTGAGGTAGATTATTAATTACAAGGGAGTATAAAAATGTGTCATTATAATTATTACTGTCGGTTTTGATGTCATTACAAGTTTTCTTCTCGTTTGAAATTTATTTTGTACAATGATAATTTCCTCAATAAACCACTTACTATCACCCTTACCACATGGATTTACACTTAATAGGTCTACGGTACTTAACCTGTTT
Source organism: Osmoderma eremita (assembly GCA_031763485.1). NCBI lineage: Eukaryota > Metazoa > Arthropoda > Insecta > Coleoptera > Scarabaeidae > Osmoderma > Osmoderma eremita. The sequence goes on from JARFOC010034039.1 coordinate 10,168, forward strand.
GATTCAATTGGTCTCTGAAGCTATAGATAACAGGGGTCAAGTGGAAGTGAATTACTTGGAATTTCAAATGGCATTTGATCGGAAGTGTTGTATTAGAGAAAAAGGCGCTCATTAGGTTTTTATAGCTCACTTCTTATTTTCTTTATCCTACTTAATAGACTGGAAACAGTGTATCAGATATCATAACATTACATTAAAATTCATGATTCCTGCATCAGGTGTTCCTCAAGGGTACAATTTGGGACGCTTGCTATTCTTAATTTATGACGAACTTGTGATGACCTATCCAGCAAAAAACTTATGTTTGTCGACGATATAAAATTATTTGCCTCAATTGATTCTGTGAGGGATCGTGTACTTCATGCTGGTGATTTATGGTGCACTACTTACTTGGAGTTACTTGGAGTGGTGATGTCATCCGCACCTTTCAACCTCGGCCACTTGCTCCTATTGTGGAGCGGATGCCATCCCAGAGTTCATCCAACAAGTCCAGGTCCTTGAGGTAGCTCAGAATCTTGTTGTATAAGGAATTTTTCAGGTCAGCTAGGGTAGTAATGTCCCTTCCAAAAATACAGTACCTGATGCGGGTGGCCGCCGGATAGTGGCACATAACGTGCTCTACTGTTTCTTCGTCCTCCATACACAGTCGACATTCGGTTTTTTTCCGATAACCCGATTCTGTGTAGGTGTTTCCTGAGTTTGCAGTGACCTGTAAGCACAGAAGTAATTATTTTGATCCTTTTACGATCAAGTTTTAGTAATTCTCCGGTTTTGACATGATTGGGTGAAATGCACTCCTTCGCATGTACCAAACCAGGAGAACTGCTCCAAAATTGGAGTACTTTCTTTTTAACCAGAAGCAAATTTGTCGTTTGGCTATCGAAACTGATATGCCAATTGCCGGTTCTGGACCCCGGAAACATCCCGCAGCACCCTCTTTTCCAAGAGTGTCGGCTGCCTTATTACTTTGAATGAGGGACTGACCGGGGACTCAGATTAGGGTTAATTTATTGGACGCCCCTGTTATGTTCAGAATAGTTTTACAGCTCCAGATCAGTTTAGAGTGGCATTTGTGCGCCTCCAATGCTTTCAATACAGCCTAACTGTCACTGTAAATTTTTATTGATTTGTGTTTGGGGTTTTTGTTGAAAATCTCTCTTGCGCACATCTCAATGGCGTAGACTTCGGCCTGAAAAATTGTTGCGTAATGTCCGAGGTTGTAGTATTTTTCAACTCTCGGGTTACTGCAAAATATTCCTGCGCCGATGCCATGCTGTGTTTTAGGACTGTCCGTAAACCAGCAGGTGTCTGCTTGCGTCAGTTTTATGGTGCACTAAATGCAGGCTTTCTCTCAGTGCTTTCTGTCTTTCTCCTAAAGTGGAAAAAAACCAGTGGCATTCTCATATATTGTTTCCGGTACGAGTTTCATTTATAATTTATTAATTTTTCATCCTTATTTAAATTTATTTTCTTTGCTCGTAGCCCGATTGAGACTAAAGAAATTTCTTCAAGTATACATATCTGCTTTACTATTGGTTCACAAAAAAGCATATTCAAGTACGCCTATAGCAATTACATCTAATTTTCTGAACAAGTTTGGACTATCACAAGCTTCCACAGATCTCGAGAGGTCATATTTGTCGAATTGTTCAACGTCAGGCATGTCATCAGGCTTTACCTTAGGGCCACTTCTATTTATAATATACAGTAATGACCTGACAATACCTCGCCATGATAGTGAGGTTATTCAATTCTCGAGATCACGCCTTTAGCGTATGCCGACGACGTTAAACTATATTCTGTTGTAACTAGTCAAGAAGATGTAGATTTAATCCCAAAGAGCATGGTATGGTTGTGCGTGGGAGTTTACATAACAAGCTTAAACTAAATATCAGCAAATGTTTTTGTGCCACATTTATATGCAAACATAATTTAATTTAATCGACTTGCACTATTGCTAAGACAGATTCTGTTAGACATTTTGGCAGCGGTGGCTCCTGATGACGTTTAGGGTGAGGAGTAGCGAAGATAGTAGTGCTTCGTGCGACTTCGTATACCTTCCGTGCGGTATGAGAGGTAGCACGACGCTGCACGAAGCACTACTATCTTCGCTACGGCTCGCCCAACACGTCATCATCGGCCGTGGCTGGATTTTGGAGTAGAGTTTCACGTCCAGCTTGTGATTTTAGTACCTTCCAAGCGTTAAAGGCTTTGTAATGCTTTAAATGCTTGGTGACATAAGTTAACTGAAATCCCTCTTCTTTGCCTTTGTGATGCACTGTCTACAATATGGCTGCGTAATCTGGTCAGAGTACTATGTCTGCCATCAACTATCATTTGAGTTGGTTCAACGTTGTTTTATTAAATATTTATCCGTCAAAATTGATGGCCAATTGAGGGGCGTTGATTATAACAGTTTACTTAACAGACATTCAATTATATTACTTAAGAAAGGCATAGATACACAACCATGTGAATTTATTGGGACAAAAAATTTACGTTAGTTAATCTCGGCGAAATGCAATATAAAGCAGGGTATGCACGCCATACTGAGTTAATAGATCGCAAACTACATGCGGCCCTTCGTGGTTCAAGAACTCGTCCAATTTTATTGAGTTCTTGTGCTACAGGTGAAAGAGCCACTTGATTTTTATTTGATTGATGATAAATTGATATAAATTTTCTCTAAATATATTTTAAAATGACTTTTCTGCTTCGTATAACCAATCGAATCATCAAGTGCTGACTGGACTCTGTGATCTAAACAATGCCCAATAATTACTTTTTGAAAATTTTGTAATAATTTAGCAGCAACACCCGACTTTATTTCCGACTGTCATCGTTAGAACAAAAAGCTATAAAATTTTCCGGTAAATATTTGTTATCAAAGTCGAATTGAAACCTTGTTATTAATAAATTGTAAATATTATCTGGGGTTGTTGAAATAAAGTCACGGTAAAGAGCGATAAGATAACTTAACAACAAGCTTAAATTATGTAAAACTGCACGAAGGAATACAAAATACAAAAATATGTTCATTTATCTACCCTCTCTTACCATTTTCCTCAAGGCATTTTTGAGCTCTCACGATAACACTTCTTGTCGTTTTGTGGCTACTCCTGCCAGAAGTATTATTTAAAGCGCTTTTACTTTTGATCTGCAGCTCCATCACACGTCGCTCCCGTTGCTTATAACCTCGTTTTTCACAAATCCCCATAGATAAAAATCCAAAGAGTCAGTGAATCGTGCAGGCCAACGAATGACTCTATTATTAAAGATCCTGCCTAACAAATTTGTGGTTTTAAAATAATAATGAGAAGAAGAGGGTATGTATGTATGTCTTTACTGCAATTTCAACAAACTTCTGATTGATCTATCGATTTGAAAATTCACACAGTTCGTTGTAATGGTAGTGTCGAAACACAATGTAATATATTACACGCAAAGTAGAATAGGTTATAATAACATTTAAACATTAGTAGTTCACTGAGATTGGCTGTATCAGCTTTACGACATATTGAAGGAATGAGGACAGGGAATACTCATATAGTTAGTTAAGAAATGCATTTGTTCACATTTATATTATTCTTGTATTCGTTCATAGAAGTAAGTAATCATAGTTGCAATGTAGAGTGAGTATAATAAATGTATGCATTTAAGTAAAACCTCTAGCTCTCAATGCGATAAAGACCCTGGCCACCATTCAGTGCATCACAATGCTTCAAGCATTAAGTAACCATCGTAAAAAGCGGTCAGATGGCGATCGTGACATCACAGCGTATTCCCGAAGACAACACCATATGCACGGATTTGATCGAGCACATATGATCTTGGATTATTATTAAAATTAATGAATTGTTGTTTATGGCGGCCATCTTAACTTAACCGTCTAGCGGATAACAGCTTAATGTACAGGTTCGGCAGGGATGCATGACGTTTTTAAAAAAATCAGAACTCAGTCATTTTTCTATGAAGTCAATTTTTTTTTTATAACAGATTTAATAGAGTTTGCCATTTCATAATAATATGAAAAAACGTTAAAAAAAGCAATTAAGTACGGAAGATGACGTCCTCTAGGTGATGGGCGTTTTTATCTCTGCTCTCCTTCAGACGAGTAGCCAAGTTGTCCATACATCTTTGTAACATGTTGGCCGGTATCGCACGAATTTCATGGTTGATAGCAGCAGAAATCTCTGCAAGGGTACGGGGATTCTGAATGAAACCACAGGCCTTAAGGTACCCCCGTAGGAAGTAGTCGCAGGGGAATAGGTCAGGTGATCGTGGAGCCTCTCCGCGCGGCGAAATGAGTCGCCTTGGGAATAGATGTATAGCAAGTATCCAGCAAGTCTTGCTGGAAAAATACCCCTCCAATGGGAATACGACGTCTTCTCAGCTCGGGAAGAAGATGTATGGACAACTTGACTACTCGTCTGGAGGAGGGCATTCTCCGTACTTAATTGATTTTTTTTCCAGTAGCGAGGAAAGTTGTACGTTGGCTCCCTCATTTGAGGGAGGAAAGTTGTACTTTTCTGCCCTAGGGCATTTTTATGATGAAACTGTACATCACCATATTGACCAATGAAATTACTGCATTAATCACAGTCACAGGCAAGTCATAGGCTAAATTGACAGTTTCCAAAAAATATTTGACGGATTAAGGTTACTATCTACCATGTCACTCACAGGTATGTGAGTGTTATTATTATTATTGTTTTTAGACAAAATTAGTTAAAATTGGACTGGCTCAGAAAAAGATTGTATTCAAGCCACGTGAGGAAAGTGCTAATGCAGGCTTTGGGCAATTACAAAGCTCGCCTTCGGCTCGGTTTATAGTGCTTGCCCGAGGCCTGCAATAGGGCACTTTCCTCCCTTGGCTTGAAATATACTATTTTACGTTATTTCAAATTATTATGAAATGGAGAACTCTATTAAACTATAGTTAACTGTGACAGTCGTATATATAGGATTTAGTGATATATGATAAGAGATTGGAGAAATATTGGTACCTGCAATATTTCTCCAATCTCTTTCTCGAATAAATATCCTGGCATACTTGCAAAAACATTTTGTAATATTAAACTTAAGTGTATTCTCTGATTCAATTTAGGAACTTGACGTCACTTATTAAACCTCAGATTTCACACGCTTACAAACAATAAGTTTTTAATGTCGAAAATAGTATTGCCATAAATCCTAGAGAATTCTGGGCATATACATATAAGCTAAGGTAAAGTAGACAGAATGCCAACTCTGTCTTCTGTTATGCAGTATGTTTGTTGAATATATAACTGAAGCCGATAGGAACTCTGGCCGCCATAAGGAAATTGAAAGGTTCTAATACATCGGGATACGACCCAGGTGCCTGTATTTTTACTTGAGAGATTGCGCTGTCTTAGCTACACCGTTAACTATATTTGGTCTGATACTAGGAACTTCTACTTTCCCTGAAATTTGAAAAATCACGAATATAACTCCGATTAAAAAAATGGAGAGGGTAAGAATGTAGCTAACTATCACTTGATGTCAATTCATCCGACTTTTGCCAAAGATTTTGAAATTGTACTGTATAGGAAAATATATCCCTTGGGCAAGGTTGAAATAAAACGCTTACAGCATGGTTTCATTGAGAAGGGGTCAACCATTTCAAATTTGACAACACTGACTCAGGAGATTTCACGAGTAGTGGTTAAGATAGGTCAAATCGATGTGCTAAGGCGTTCGACCAGGTATTAATTCCCCACAAACTGGAACAACCTTTTTACATCTTATCTTCATAATAGACCACAGCACGTGACATTCAACGGCTTCAGGCACAACCCTTACCTTCTAGTTACTTCCGGCGTCCCACAAGGCTTCAATCTTGGACCACTGCTATTTATTATTTGCATTAATGATTTAGCTGGGTGCATTGGTGCGAACTTTCTCTTGTTTGCGGATAATTTAAAAATATTTAGATCTATATCTAGCCTAGGTGACCGTGTGTTTCTTTAGTCGGATCTTGTTAATCGGTGGTGTACAGAAAACAACCTGCCCCTTGTAGTAAACTAAGTATTAATATGTTTAATATTAAATGTTAGTTTTGGTGCGCAGTGTGTACATTTCAGTTGTTATTTTCCTTTATGGTGTTTTTATTGTATTATTTTGTGTAGTACGCTATTTGCATCGAGTTCCGCATATCAAGACATTCTGTTGTGTACCTCAGTCAATTTAAGTTGTACTTTTTAAAGTAAATAAAGTCTGTGAATACTTTGACGTATAAGTTATTACACCCCTAAATATAGTGTAAGTGTAAGGTTGTTAGTTTCTGTTAAAGGTCATTAATTACCAACGATTACCATATTAATAATATCCATATACAACGTCTCAACTTAGTTCTGGGAGTAATTTTTGATTCAAAGTTAACTATCTCGAATCACATTGACGAAGATGCTTAGAACGCTAGACGTAATATCGGGTTTTATCATTAGAAACTGCAGCATACTTTCGATGAAGGTTCTTTAATATTCCCTTGTACGCTACCGATTGGAATAGTATGGTATCCTGATTATCTCACTTATAAAAGAGAACTGGAACTTGTGCAGAGGTGATTTATAAAATTTTATAGTTTCGCGTTAATTCTACCTGTAGAATTTTTATCTCCCTCAATTTTCTCTTTAAGGTTTTGCACAATAATGTCGATTGTTCGTTAATCCTTCAACAAATCAACTTCTTTATTTCTATAGAAATAAGAATGTTTTAGTAAAACTTTGCTTTCTATTGCAAATTCAAAAACAATTAAATTATTTTAATATACGCGGTCGATTTCTTCGTACCGTGACTGTATACTTCGTGTTTTAATCGCAGACAGCGATTCGAAAACTGGTCGCCGGCATTCCCAGCACGACTCGGGGCTCCCACAATGTCAGGGATTTCTCGTGATGCGAGTAAACGAGCGTTACTAACACTCACAGGACCTTCCATGTATTTATTGATTGTCAGTATCGTATTTACTTTAGTTAACAAACACTTAGCGTGCGTGAAAAGCGGAATTTTGTATCCACCGCCGTGGAAAGGAACTCCCAAAACCGCGAAAACCTATTATATTGTCGCACGGTGATTGAGTTCGTCGGGACAGTCTACGGTCTGCAGAGACTTTCAGAAGGTGTTTTCCGTTTTCGCAGGATGTGTTCCCGGTTTAGTGGATCGCGTGTCTTAGTTCTGACACTGTTCGCAGTGGTTAGGGATGTGTATTCTTTCAATTTCGACACCACTTTCCCCATAGTTTACGTCGATCCTTACCTGCCTGGGCCTCGATTGGATAAAACCAGCTACTTCGGATATTCTGTGCTCCTCTACGGCGGTAATGAAGTATCTGAACCCTGGTGAGTGGTTTTCTTTTATTGTGTTTGGAATTAAATTGCTTCAATTCGATAAAGATAGCCGGTAACAATGTTATCGTGTTTAAAAAGTGCGCGTTTTGATTAGTCATACGAAGTTGTAAGCAGGGGAACAATGAGTAGTTATAAATGATTAAAAACACGGTACAATAGCTGATAATATTTTCTGATATCAAACTGGTTTCTTTAGATTTCAGTAAATTGCTTAATTTTGTGGAATCGTTGAAAATTTAGTGTAACTATATTGAGACTAATTAAGAAAATGTTATTGGTCCTTTTTGGTTAACGACACACCACACATACAACTACCGCGTTTGTTTTTAAATAAAATAATACGAACATTAATTCTGTTATTCCTTTCAAATATTAACAGTGTCTAGAATTCACAAAGAAGTGTTGCGCAATATAGGAAAAAAATGTATTCTCCTTTACTGTTAAAGTGATTACTAAATTCAGGGAAATATGCAATAAAAAGTAGAGCATAAACTCGATTTTAAGGAATATGCAAAACAAAAAAAAGTGTTTATGATGCACAAAATATAAATAATTACTATTTTAACACTTAGTTATTGAAACAGTAAATAACACCGGGCGATCAATTAAATTCATAATTAGAGTAAGCTACGAATATTGCAACTTAGTTGGCAACACCTATTTTTATAGCTGTCAATGAAATGTGACATCAAATTATAATAGTCTTATTTGTAAGAGACTAAAATACTCAATTTGGAACATAGAACTTTTCCTACCGAAAGTTATTTTAAAAACCATTTGTTTTCTTTGAAATTAGTATCAAAATAATCCACTTTTAACAAAGCATTTTAAAGCAACATAACCTAAAATTATTATTTGTCAGTTTGTGATAAACATTACTAACAGTGACATTACTTGTTATAAACAAAACAAAAAAGCCTACTCCAATTATACGTGCAATTGATCGCACGGTTGCCAATGTTTTTTAAAGTTTTCGATTACGAAAATACGTCATGTATCTAAATCAGTACACTTGTTAGTGAAAAAAGTTCTTTCTATATCAACTGACGTGATAGGAGCATTCTTCAAGCTCAAGATTTCATATCAAAATTTTCAATAAACTCTCCAGATAAAATCCTGGAAACTTGGGCAAGTCACTTAAATCCAAGTATTATTTAAAGTATTTTTAAATTTATCAAAAAATTTTAACCTTAGCACTGCCACAAGACTAAATTTGCACTCACTACTAAAGATATTTCTTTGAATTTTAATTGAGTTATGGATGCCGACACAAAACCATAAATGGCTTTTGTAAAAGGAACTTGCTGCTCTAAAATATTATTCGCATTTGACCGTTATTTAACTATTTTCGCATCTGAAATAGAAAATGAGAATTGTCGTCAAAATCATTATTTCAAAAATGTAAACAGTTGCATCGTTTTACAACATATTTATTTAAAATCTAATTAAATTTGTCCAAAAATTTTGCGAAATTTAATTTTTTTTTCGGCTATGCAAGACAAATAATGATTTTAATTTTTTTTCATAAAGGAACTAAATGAAAAATATATGGAAACCCAGAACTACTGCTGCAAACCGGGGCATACGCTGTGTTTCTATATCTCTTGGATATGATTTGATTCTACCTGAATTGGATTCATAGAAAGAAAAAAAAGGAAAAAGAGTTCCTTTATTAATCACTCATTCCTTTTTATGAAATTCCCTGTGTCATAACCGGATATTGAATCAAGAACTGATGCGTCATCTTTGTTTATATCAATGAAGTGTCAATAGAAAAACATTTCTTATAACATAACTCCAAAATGTGTTTTGCTCCAAGCAGGAATTATCCTAGATTCTTTCTTTGGGTGCCGTTAACGTTAAACATCATTTATTCACTATCAAATAGGGTTTAATTTTAAATTGTTGTTTTATATCGCCTTACATAATTGAGTATACTTGACTTTTGATAAAGTTGCATATGAAAAAGGCCCGCAGCATTAGCGTCTATTAGGACTGTTTAAAAGCGATGCTCTTATATTGGGGGGAACAGTATACCGTTTAATAATCTAATGTAGGAACTTATTTTTATATATGGGGTATCCCAAAATTCCTATTAAAACTCAAAGTTAGCGTATTTTACTCCCCCGCTTTCTGAACAATGCGTTAGTTTTTGTCAGATTCAAATTTGCCGCCTTTATATTCTACCCTTACTTTGTGTAACGGGGATTTGAGAAACTGGTAAAAGCACAAGGTAAAAGAGGGGGAAGCTCTTCTTGGTGTAACAACCGATGTAACTAGATGCGACCATATTAATTTTGTAAAGTAAGCATTAAAGGTTTAAATGTAAATACGCCGTATTATTCTGTCGACGTTGCCAACACCTGAAAACTGACGTTTAATTTTTGCTCTCTAAATGAATGTTAATGAATTTAATGAAAATATGTGGAAATTAATGCTTTATTATAAAATCTATTTAATGCGTCCACAACAATCGTCTGTTTTACGCTGTTCATCATTGCAAAAAATTACATTAAATAGTATTTGGTTCCAGCTGGACAGATTTTGCCGTAGCGATTTTGTCATCGGAAGATACTTCTTTTGATATATAATACGTCGGAGTTGACTTTATATTCACCTTGTAAAATATGATTTTGGTGTAAATAATAAGGAAAATTAACCAATTTCATTACTTTGTGGCCTATATATCTCGGAAACGGTTAGAACTATTTGGAATGCAGTTTTCACCAGTTGATTCTTTTGATGTATGCCTATGTCTTGGAAACGATTAGAGGTCTCGGAATTCGGTTTTCGCCAGTCGATTCTTTGTCGAAATGCGCTTCTCACAGTACCAGACAGATATGTTCCAGATGCAATTTTAGCGTCAGCGTCATAATCTGTTTATACCGTGTGAAATGTGTGCATGCAAAAATGTGTTGAATTATTTCTTTTGTAAAACTACTCAGTCTTTTTCATTGTTTTCCCTTATGTAAGAGAATATTTGCGAAATATATTTCAGGATTATCATCTTACTAACTTTCCTGAGTGGTATTCGCTGGCTTTCTATAGCCGTTTCGCATCTCAGAAGACAGTACAACCTCTTATAGGATCATTTGTATCCCTTTCAGTTTACTAAATTACCGTATACCGAGTGCACACGCTCGTGTTGCGCATAGGGCCTAATGTGTCTGACAAGAAATGTATTTGGCTATGTATTAGATAAAGATGGAGCAAGCCAAACATTCGCCAGCATCCCCAGAGCAGAGTAATGCGTACTTTGTTCTAACAAACTGGAACATCTAGCCGTTCCTTTTACTCTTTAATAAGCATATCTGCGGCTAGCAAGAAATCATTGCAATGATCGGAGCATAAAGTTCGCAACATATGGGACTTTTCTTATTGTCAATATGTTGTAAAAACTTCATCGATATAGCATGTCTAAAACCTCAAAAGTTTATTCTAGGATATGCCACGTGATCACTGGCATGGCGGCAAATTGAAAACTATACTATGAAACGCTAAAAAGTGAGGTTAGGTGATATGATATCCAATAAAGTTGTTTTTTTAACATGTTTTCGAAATTATCAAACCAACAGACTTGCATTCTAGGCGACTTTTCCAAATAACTTCTTCGAATAACAAGTCATGTAGCTTCAGTTTTTGACGTTTCATAACATAGCTTTTAAATTGGCCACCGGTCGCCACATGAGATATAATAAAATATATTTTGGGTCGTTAAACACGCTGAACCGATTTCCCAAAAAAAGCTTTTACAATGTCTTATATATACCGAGAGAGCAAAATGATTGTCATGTCTGAAGTTGTAGTAAATGAATAAGAAAAAGACAAACAAATATATATAAGACAATGTTTCTGCAAACTTCAGACATTACAATCATTTTTGCTCTCTCCGTATAATCATTTATGCATTTATTAAACAACAAAATAATGTCTCGCACAAATACAAGTAGAATTAAGGATTGAAGTACTACAAACACAATGAAAATAACATTTTATACAATTATGTGGTAGTACACAGTGATTAATCTCAACTGCTTGAGGTTGGTATCAAAAAGATTCCTAGATTGGTTATAAACTAGCTCATATTTACTTTCGTGGATTGGTCACACCCTGTCTGTCATCTGTCACCGCGCCATTTGTCATTCGCGCTCACCACCGTTATTATCATTTTTGATTCGTTCTTGTATTTAAGTAAAGATGAACTGGTTTATAATCAATCTTTTTGATACCAACCTCAGATAGATAAGAATGATCACTGGGTAGATGTAAACACCCCCAATATTATGGGGTTCTAGCTATGTATTTTGCAAGAAGACCAGTGAAAATTAACGTTAATAATAATATTTGTTTAGAATAAGTTTTTACCTCAAAGAAAACCAGATAATTTATTTCAAATAAACAATAGTTATTTAATCTGTATTTGCATGCGTATAAAAATGGAAATAATAAATGCAGATGCAATAAAAACAATACTTTATTACGCTGTTCGCATCAATTATACGATAAGACAGAGCAAATTTCCTACATTTGGTCATTTCAATTTCCAACTCTGAATGTACAAATATAGCTGATAAATTCCTGGAGATCTGACGCAAGGGAAATAATACAATTTTCTATGTTATTCCTTATACATATTTAGTTCTCTATTTACATTCAATAATAGCTATCTTTATAGATACGTGTTCCTTTCACGTATGTAACTAAATGCCACACCAGTGTTTACAATAGATTAAAGTATGTTATGTATTTGCATTATTGTAAGTAAGCCCAACCATTTTAACGTGTAGTTGGATGCACAGGGAATATAAAAGCATTCCTTACATTGTTCTTATAATAATATAGGAGGTTATCTGGCGACCGATTACGCCTAGTTTATCACGACAGTGACTGATTTTATTGCGGAACATAAGCGTGCATTACGGGCTTACATTTTGCGACGAAACTATGTCTGTACGAAACTACACAAAGTATTTATGGATAGTTTAAAATCTGTTAAAATCTACATATTTGTTTCCTATCAAATTATTAATGGACAACTCCATACATTTATATTCAACTCGATACAACCCAACATGACACAAACACTAAACACACTGTTCGGATTACTCCTCCCGCACAAGTATTAATTAATTGGGGACGACACGTGTTTCGGGAATACACACTGAAAATACGATACTACATGTGTGAATAACACCTAAATAAAGATGTTAAATAGTAGTGGTTCCAAGTTGGAATCTTCGGTACGCCGCGCCGGCAGAATTTTTCTTATAAGGAACACCATTAAATAAATAAGTACGTTGATTTTAAGCTTGAGACGTCACGGCATGTTCCAAACACCGAACCAGTACATGCGCGAATTTAGACGTGAATCAATCTGTTATGAAGATGTTAAATAGCAGTGGTCACGAGTTGGACCAACGGAAACCCGTTGTAAATGAATCGTTTATTAATTTATACAAAATAATATTTAAAAATAGGGGCTTTCAAAATATTTTTTATGTAGCAAATTGATAACTCACGATATATGACAAATATTTATTTACTGGGATTAAACAATTCAACTTACTACTTACTATGATTTTAATCTTTCATCGAACAGCGGAATATCATATTTTTTAAAACCATTTCTGTCGAAATCTCTTGGTAAGTAGATTACGTTATTTTGGTAATGAAAAATACAAGTTTTCTCTCTGGAAAATTGATAAGCATTTCCGATGTATGAGAAACCACAAGTTATGACGTATTTTTAATGATAGTATGCGCTTTTTCAACTCGGATTAAATTATGGGAGTATTTTCGTGAAATAGGAATACCGTTTAATTTAACAGAAAACATGTAGAGTAAGAATAAAATAAATTGAACTTCACCTTGTTTGGGATTGGGAACGTGTTTCACTAACCTAAGATTGTCTGTTGGCAATGTGGTAGCTTCAAAACCACCTGTGTGTATGAGATGACGAGGAAGGAATATAAAAAGTATCGGAAAATGATCTATGAATGTTCCTGCACATATGTACAACAGGAGATTAGCCAGGGCATTTGTTCTAGCCGTTGGTATGAAGAAGGTGTGTGGTTGGTAACTATAGGCGCTGGTCAAATAACAACACACATATCATTAGTTTCCGTCTGGCAAAGGATAAGAAAATTATCCAACGCATATTGGAAAGTCAAGGGATTGTTTATTGTAGCATATGCCACCACCGCACATTTGTGCACACTCGCCTTAATCATATTAATATTCATAATCATAATCGGTACACCATCTGTAACCTGTGAATCGCACTGCAGAGCTACACAATCACCAACCGATTCCACCCATGTAAAGATCTGTAGATCTTTGGATCATCCGCATAAGTTACCATATCATCAAATCATATCAAATATGACGAGAACATCATCTGCATATCTGATCCAAACGCTCGGGAAATATTTGGAAATCTTTTTAAATTCAATTTCAAAATTACTCACAACTACATTGGCGATAACTGGAGATCAACTATTACTTATTGTTTTCCATTTGGAAATAGTTCTGCAATGTGCACAGTCTGGTCAAGTTGATGCCAGGTTTTCTACCATCCGAATTATATTTTACCAACAGATTTTCCAAATATTTCAGGAAGGAAATAATTAACTAACATAAAATTAAACTAAAATCTCCCCATCTTTCAACTATGATTTTCGATTTTGTTTATCAGAAACTCTAATGAATTTTCTTATGAAAAACTTTCTGGTCTGACAGGTGAGTTTTTAAGTTCATTTACAACAGCCTTATTAGTAGTCATGTCCTAATAGCGTGCTAGTATGCTACTAGTTAGTAGCCACTCACATCCTACTAAGACCATATTTCCTTACCGTATTAATAGACTTATGTTTAGTGGCTACTAACTAATAGGATGATAGTAGCGAAGAATGTATGGCAACATGGACAATATCTATCACAATCATGCGCTCTGTGAACATACAAGAGAAGTTTTGACAATTAAATAAGAAACGAGGTTAAGTTTATTTTTGCTGCACGTATAAATTAAGGTTAACGCACATTTTAAACAGGTAGATAAAGTGCACAAAATTATCAATGATTTTCAGAGTAATATGAAGGCATTTGTATACAGGAAAAATATGGATCCTCATGGTTAATAGATATTGCAGATGAATTTATTGGAGTCCAACAAGGACAAATAAATATTCTACGCAACCCAAAAGTTACTTATTATAGAGGGACGAAATCCAATAGACATATACGATGACAGATCATTTTATACACAGTATAAAATGTCTTAAGATGTTTCAAATGTCATAACGATTACATTACGACTTGATAGAAGATAATAATTATGGGTTGCCAATTTCTCCTGAAGTGCAACATTATTCTAAATCACAGACAAAAATGAAGGTTTAATTTTTATTTTTTAAAGTTTGAGAGTGTGCCCAGCATTTCGATTTTGTTCTGTAGAACAAGACCTTATGAAGATTGGGAAGGTGCTAATGTTTATGTATACAATGACTACAGTCGAGGAAAGATTTTGTGCGAATCAGGAGCCATTTATTAATTTGACAATATCAAAGACAGTCACCATTTATTTACACATTTATTATCATATGCTATAGAATTTATTTACTTGTTGCATTTATATTACTTATTCAAATAAGCTAATTGCACAACTTAAACTATTATTTACAGCTCCTATTCATTCAACCACTTATTCCTTCCTTCCAATATCTCAGAATGATACTCCTCATGATCAATTGTCAATCACGCATTACTCAGGACTGCTGGTTTAAAGCCCACCCTTCTTTCGTTTAATTCAAGCTTAATTCAACTGAATTTAATAATACTCGACAACACTACATATTTATAAATGGATTTGAAATTATGGGGTGAAATAAGTACAAAAGGAATCTGAATATTTCCAATTCGCGTCAAGATTTTTTTAGGTTAGCCTTAATAGCGCCTTAAACATACCCGTAGTCGCTACCAAGGATTTAGTTGGCAAGTAAGCTTAGTACGCTATTAAACACGACTAATAATACCGATTTTCTTAATAGGATCTTAGTACCCATTAAATCGGACTATTAATAAGACTGTTGACACTAAGTATAAATCGGTGAATTAATACCAGACACAATTGGTCTCATCGACTTAGCTAGTTTGTGAATTCTAGGGTAGACTACGTTACACATTACAGTGTTACTGGATTAAGTTTAAGTCCTCAAGTTACTAGTTCTGGACAATTTTTAAGAACGTTTTGTTTGACGTATCATTTTTAGAAGAGGGCTTTTTGTTTAATTCAACATAAGGACCATCTGCAATTAATTCATTAACTCTAGTGCAATAATCTTGTTTGTACAGAGTTATACTATCTTACTGCCTTTATCTGCTTTTAACTAAGAGCACTTTTAATTGTTTTATATTTCTTGAAGTAATTCAGATTACCTTTAATCTGGGTCTTGCAAGCTTCTTTTATGAAGCATCTCTGGGAACAGTTGAATCTTTTTATGAAGGTTTTAATACCGGCACGTATCTCTTCTGTTGACAGGCTGTATTTCAAACGTTTATTTAATAAAAAATCGCCATCCATATCGCGCACCGATAACACAGATTCACACACTAATGTAGGTAGGTACTTCAAAAAAAACTTTGGCCAGGAATAAGATTCTTTTAAATTTGCTACTGAATCGGCTTCATTGAACTTTTTCCTTAAATTAGGGATTGGTAGTAGACTTAGTTGGAATAGGTATGTTAGTAGGTGTAAATGTCTTCTTCGTGTATGTAATATTTCCGACCATTTAGAATAACATTTTATATTTATACCGATCTTGAAATCACCAATTCATTGAACTACAAGACACCTAAATAATGATTTTGATGTTAAAATTATAATCAAAGAAATTAAAATCTAATCAAATGACAAATTGAATTGTTATCTTGACAAATAACGGTTAGATTCTACTGGGAACAGAGAGCAAATTGACGAACGCAAAACTTGTATTTAAGTATGTAGATATGAACTAAACAAACAAGTTGAGTATTTTTTGTATCAATAAGGATAGATGAGATGTTTTCAGGACGATAAAGACAAATTGTTGTATATATTGGGCGAGAAGACATGAAAATTTTTTAAAAGCAAATTTTAATTTTCAACTATATGTAGGTACACTGTGAAGTCACTTCCATCCAGTTACTCGACCCAATTAAATTTAATATTTTTGAGTCCGCATCACAACAAACTACAGGCATCAAAACAACGCCGCCTCCACTTTTGCTTAACAGCTGTACTGTTCCCAAAATGACGCTGTAAATCAGATTATACATGACCTCATTTTTAGGCCGCGTTCACAAATTCCCGAACAAGCTACGTTCAAAGTTAGTATGACACAAATTTCCTGTTGTAAATAGAGGATCATTACGTTACTCCACCGGCTTTAAAAATAACATAATAATATACTTTAGAAAAAAGTTATTTTTTGCTATTTGCAATCATTATTATGCGACGAATTTCTCGCTAAGCTCCTCCAAAAAATATGTTTCCTTACCAATTAGTAGTATATATTTTTGTTGGTTAAATTTTCTCTAGCTTGGGGGTTATTTGGAAATGTAATGAATACTTGTTTTAAAGATTTTAAAAAACTCTAAAAGTAAAATACAATTGTTTGATGTGATGGAAGTGACGTTTTTCTTTTAGCTACGCTTCGAGTTTATTTTGAATGCGGTGATAATACTTATCGAGCTGCAAAACTTTATTCGCAGCGCTATCCAAGCAAAGATCGTCCAAGTCAAATCAAAATTTCAACGATTAGTGAACAACTTGTTGACGTCTAAGAAATTATAGCGATTTAATTTCTTAGACGTGAACATTGGAGTACGCCAAGTTTCTGTTCTGGGTCCTACTTTGTTTTTGTTATACATCATCAATACGTACACTTTGTTTTCTGTCGTTTAGGTAAGACCGGAACCAATTTAATGTAATACCTTTAACACCATA
>JARFOC010034069.1:0-27480 GCA_031763485.1 Osmoderma eremita
CCTTCATTCTCAAGTGATACATGTATGGTGGTGTGAATCGGACTTTTCGGTGTTCGCATCACGGCGGTGTTGCTTACCGCATCTGCTGGGCGATTCAACTATACATTCTGATATTTACGTCTAGAAGCTTTTCCTCTCAACTGTACCTTTACCCTTGAGCAGAGAGAACGCGCACAACTGTTTTTACGCTTTATCTCCATTTTGATTGTAAGTAAACAGCCTCATGACCATTCATATAACAAAGGACAAACAAAGATATGGACCGGATTTAAATATATTTTGGCCCTATAATTTCTCAAAAACTGCAAAATTTATTTTTCCATCTTCATTTGGACGTTTATACGTAATTCTCTGTCTTGTATTGTTAAAGTGCTATTCGGAGATAACCTGTATACTCTATTCGCACGTGATAGACACATGAACAAATATGATTACAACATAAAATATAATACACATTTATTACTTGTTTTCATTTTGTATTGTTTAAACCATTAATTTAAGTAATTTTCGAAGTAGATTTGTTATCATAATTTACATAGCACCGAAATTTTTATAAATTACATCATATTACAATTGGCATATCTTATCAATTGTAATATTGTGCAATTATTACCTAGTTTTAATTTATTTTTCTTCAAAATTTATTAACTTATAAATTAGTTAAATAAATTAAAAAAACTATTGATGCGTATATATATATTTAATTATGGTAATTTCCAGAAAGATTTACATATTTAGGCTTTCATCGTTTGTTATATATTTCAACAAGTAATACTATAACGCAGGCAATGTTTACCTTATTGATTATAGTAAAATTAAACAGATGTATCAATAGAAACTCAATATATACTGACTGCTTTTTGAGTCATGACTAAAGACGACAATAGCATGAATTTAGCATCAAGTCCATTTTTATGTAGTGAAACTTGCAATGGCTCAAGCAAGGTGAAAAGGTGCATACAAGTTTAATGCATTTCCATTTGACATATGTTATAATGGTCTATTTTAATTTTATTAAAATAGAACAGTTTTTTTTTATTTATAATATAAGATCTACAGTGTGGAAATTAAGTAACGCATAAATTCAATAATTCCGGTGACATTAATTTTTTGGAAAAAATCTCGAAGGGGTATAGCGATTTTAGCATCAGCAAATATTTTCAGTTTCTTATGTCATTTGTTTTTCATATTATGACATCATCGATTTTTTTTTAATGACAACCTATATTTTTTATTATTGATTTTGGTAGTACTTTTTATTTCGTTTTCAACGGTATAAAATTTTGAATATGATATAATTCATTAAGTTGGGAAAATTTACCTAGTTGCCGGTGTGTAGAACAAAAAAACATTAGTTAGGGCAAATGCCGTACGGTTTACGGTAAACATCAATAAAATAAGTGTTATTATTTTGCTTTTGGCCACCACAATTCCCGGGTTTAAATCCACTAGGTTTCTTTGTTTGGAGAACCATGAAACACCTTGTGTACCAAGTAGAACATTTATTCCAAAGAATTCAAGTAGCGGACGATAACATACGCAATCCAGTAGTCATACATCGTGCGACACAATCTTATGGACAAAATTTTTGAAATCAATTCTTTCGTTATGTTTTGAAACAGTTGGTTGGGAGACGATGGCTAATGGGATTCTCAGCCATCATCTGCCAACGTTTTCCTAGTGCTAGAAACTCAACCAATATAAAATTGTCTTAAATAAGATCATTATCGACCATAAATTCCGCTAAAATCCTCATCCTCCTATCGTATACGTCTTCATTAGAGAATTTGGTGAACAACTGGATATCCTTAGAATCGTCCGATTCAAAATCGTAACTCTCCATATTCGGCGCTTCCTCCCTTTTGGCCAATACGAACTTCAAAAGGATGAAGGCATACGCGAAACCAAACTTGCAATATCGTTTCCATTCTTCGCGTAACAACGATTTTGGATAGAGGAGTTCGGGATCGCTGCCAAATTGCTTGATTTGATCGGAGAGTTCTTTGTAGTATACGTCCAGGAAATAATCGTACCTCTTCAAGTCTTCCAGAGTGGCTACGCTGAAGAAGAAATACGACAGATCGTAGACAGTAGATGTTGGACGAAGCATTTGCCAGTCTATTAGCTTCACAGCCATGGGTTTTGTGTTGGTGACGTTCTGAATATAGATGAAAAAAATGACGATAGGTTTAGATTAAAATAAAGTGTGGAAATGAATGATTTTGCTTAGTAGTAAGCTCTATACACGTATGCCCACATCGGAACAAGGGATTGCTTTGTGAATGGCAACCGCACATTCCAGTCTCACCGACAACGAGAGATATTCAGTAGCAGTGTATCATTGGCCGAGCAAGGGTACGGACGCATGTCCGGTCAATCATGTAATCTGTTCTCTCAGATTACGGTAAAAAGTACAGTTTCTTATATTCATTTTATAGCTGCTGTGCGATGCAGGAGAACGAGAAAGTAGGAAAATAAACAACGATTATCATTAAATTAAACAAAGGAAAAATAAACTCTACAATTGTGCAAAATAAATTGAAATTCTAAATGTTTTGTTTTGTTGCAACCTCGCTATTGTTGCAACCTCGCTATTGTTGCAACCTCGATATTGTTGCAAAACACTCCTTAGAACTTTGCGTACGCATAGACAGATACAAAATGATTCAGATAGGCCTACTGCGTGCTACAGTGTTGCGCGCGACGAGGCTGGCCGGCGGGGATAAATGCGAGTATGCCAGATAGTGCTACGTAAAATATATATCGCACCCCGGTGAGAGCTGAGCATACGTGTATATCATATTAATAGTGAAATTGAGCAAGGACATTTCTTTTTGCCAAATCCGATGAAATTATCGATACATAAATCAATCTGCACTTACTAAGCAGAATCAAATATACAAATTGTCTTATAAATAGAAAATATTGATAGCAATCCACTGATTCACTGTGATATATCTACATACTTATATAAAATGAAATTCATGTTTTATCTTCCATGGATTTGTATCAATGACTCCGTGACTTTCGAAGTGGTTTTATTCTTACTTTTTGTCAGTTCATGGGATGTTGCAATACCACGATGACGTAACGAGTTAAAAAAAGGACAGCAAACAATTCGAGTTGTTGGAATGGCATGTTTCGGGAATTAAGTTTAAGTTCATATTTGAATGTATTGAATTTAAAAATACCTGTAAATAATACTGACACAATAAGAAACTGTGTTGTTAAATATTTCCAGTTGATTTTATAGTTTGTAATTTGAAATAAATATATTAATGTACTATACCGGATGCATAGTTTTATAATGAGAAAAGTTAAACGTAGTTCGAAGCACCAATAATAACCATGTTAGGGATGGTGGAGCTTTAACTTTGCATACTTTTTTTAAAAATAGACCGGACAATAAATTGTCTGCTACGAATCAATTTTGGCAAAAATATTTTGTGAAGGTCTTCAAAATAAGCCTTTAGATCAAACTCATGTTATATGCTTCAAACTGATGACAGCATGCTAAAAATTTAATTACTTGGTGACAGTACTTTCTGAAGATTGCATTGGCGATTGGAACATATTCTTTTGAAGTTTGCAAATACGTCATGGATCATTTCTTTAATAAAAATTCTTTAAGCTATGGTTGGTATTTGAATGCATTTGAATTTGGTATATGATTCGTATGTCTTACCTCGTACAAAAACATTATGTTGTTGCACCAGCAATCTCCTTGAGTGAAAACCGAGTGCTCATAATCTGGTTTCGCCGCCTCTATTATTATGTCAAATAATTCTTCCACGCGACATCGCTCCCTGATACTTCTATCTTCTTCCCGATCAAATTTCTGTAAACCTTCAGATATCATGTTCTTGAACATTCTGCTGGAGAGAGAATCTTTCCTTTGGGTTCGTAGAAAATCACCATCCCACTCATTTAGGAGTTGATTATACGATTGCTTGTCTTGATCTTTCATTACGAAGGAAATGGCGTGGAATTTGGCCAAGGTCTTGAAGACCCAATTGATGTGACATTCATCCATGGGTATGGTACGTTCGTACACATCAAAACGCTTATCCCTAAGGTTCTCGAGGACTATGATAAATTTCGGTGAGGTTCTATAACACTTGGGTACGTTATTAAAAGCCCCTTTTACATTTTTTTCTTGGGCGAATTTTAGGAAAACTGGGTATAGTTTCTCGTAGAAATACCCCTCGTTTCCGTAGAATTTATCCAGAGGTAGATTTTCTGACGGTGGCACGGGTAAGGAATACTTAGCAAATAATCGGAATAAACCGGTTTTCAAAGGAATTGTTATAGTTACGTGTTTCGAAGCGTAACCATCTCCAGCTTCTGTTCCTGGATAGTATTTCACTTCTCCTACGACTTCCCAATCGTTTTCCAAAATAATGTCTGCAATTAAATTGCGCAGATCGTCACTAACTTGAACTTCAGACATTTCTCACTAAGAAAATATATTTTCACGTATTAACCTGTCTTTGTTTATGGTCATCGGATCGTCACAATTCTAATTTCACCATCAACTGGTGGGCTCACTTATGTGTATTATTTGTTGTATCAACGTCGAAATGAGTAATGTAACTGCATTTATTGTTGTCCCGCACTGGTTCAAGGATACTGCGAGGGGCGTGTCGAGAAAATTGTACATCGAGAGATTTGCGCGCGCACATCCAACTCTCATAATTCCTGTCAATTTGGATGCTGAATGAATTGACTTCCTAGATTTTTTGTCGGGGGCAGTTGCGATAAGTAGTTCACGGTCATTGTGTTAAGTAAAAAAATATTTGTAGAATGATACAGATGAATGCTATCTCTCGGGTTAAATGGCTCAAATTTACGGCATTTTGCGATATTTTATATCCTAAAATAACTCAAAAAATATTTACATGTATTCTAAAAGTGTAACAGACTTTGGAATTTTATTGTAGATTTTGACAATATCTTCTGAAGATGGTAACCCTAACTAGGTCAAACGATATGCATTTATTAGGATTTATTAAAATAATAATTCACGAACTACTCAGGCTGATTGTGTGTTACAAAATAGATATTTCCAACAGTACTTTATTTTAGACTTAAATGGTGTTAAACCGTCTTTTGTTTCAGTCTCCGCTATATGTAACTATTTATATTTCTATGAGACTCCGCACCATCGTCTTTTGTATTCCTATTAATACTTTCATTATTAGGTTTGTCTGCAGCATACGCAAACTTGATTACGTTCGTTTGGATTTAGTATTCTTTGAGCCTATTGACGGGTGCATATTAAAATATGTTTGCGACTTGTTCTCAGTCGGTAATGTAGGACACTACACTTTTGGGGAATAAATAATATTCGAGCCAGTGGCGGATAAAGGGACTAATTAATATTACCAGACAAAACAGCATTTTATCTTTAAATACATTGTATAATCATAACACATTCTCATACATAACGCTACATAATACAGAAAGGGGTTTGGAAGACTTTTGCAAATTAACGTCGCAGAATCATACCCACAGACTAGTATAATACTATTAGAAAGCGTTTAGACCATTCCGCGTCCGCAAATCTTCGGACTCTATAGGAGCTGCCATTTTGATGTGTGACCTCTCAAACAGACGGTTTTTAGGTCCTTGGTGGATTGTTGAGGTTATATTTATTGTTTGAGTTTGTCAATCGTGTTTTATTTTTAAGATTATTCTATTTATAAATATTTTGGATAAGTGTTTTTTGTATGTAATAAGTGTTCTAGTGATTCTTTATTAATTTGAAGTTGTATGTAAGTAATATTCACACGTTTAGACTGTATTATACTCGTAATATTAAGCTAAATTTGTAAGATCGAGTGTGAACAGTTAGTAAGGTTTGTGTGAAATTTTTTTGCGTGTGCAGATATGAATCACTGTTCATGTTATAGGATGACTTGTAGTGTGCCTGGATGTAAAAACATTCGTAGACTATTATCTCCTGCTAGTGACATCAGTTTCCATCAGTAAAAACTACAAACAACCAAATTTCAACTTACTATATTCGAAAGTTCCAAAAGACAAACAGTTTCACAAATATTTGGATATTTTAGGAAAAGAAAACATCGAGTGGAAATCTACCTTGTTGATATGTTCGGAATATTTTAAAATGATGATATTACTATAAGAGGTGGAAAGAGATATCTTGGACATAATGCTTCGTCTGCGTTGCATCTAATGGAAGATGTATGTCCTAGCTCCCCAAAGAAAGCCAGAATTTCTGATGCGTCTATGGATGTGTTGGTGTACGTTTGTTTTTACTTTTAAATTTCTTATTTCCTATAAAATTTTTAGTTCAGAAAATTTGCCTGGTCCAAGTCATCTTACTAATATAGTGGTGATCACATGGTGATGCAACTAATATCTGTCGTCTATCACCTAACATGACATCAAGAGGATCATTACCTCATACGCCTACTTTGAAGGAGGGAAATATAGGAGGGCCTATTTAAGAGTGAAGTAAACTAAAACAAATTTATATCCTCATTTCGTATATTATGATATACAGTGCGGACGTAAATTGTGTCCCCCCCCCCCTCGTAACTTTTGAAAGGAATGAGATAGAGAAACGAAACAAAGACGAGATGAAATTAGAGGCAAATTACGATATTTTGGTTATAGCGAGATGCACTGGACTCAAAACGTAAGATAGATAGCGTTGTTATCTTTAAAATTTTAAATGGAAACTATGTTCATATAAAACCTCATTTGAAAGATATTTTTATTATGTTTACGCCTATGTAAACAGTTTTACGATTCTCTATGTTTTTACATATATCCGTAATAAAAGATAGAGGCATTTTACCTATCTGATAACCCTCGTATTTATTGAATGGTGCATGTTTCCTAGGAAACGTATTTTATAATTGTCAGGTGTACTGTCAGAAATAAGTCGGTATAAATATTTTGACGTGTCTTTAAATTCTAAAATGCGTTTCCTAGGAAACATGCACCATGAAATAAATACGAGGGTTATCAGATAGGTAAAGTGCCTCTATCTTTTATTTCGGATATGTCCGTAAAAACATAGAAAATCGTAAAACTGTTTACATAGGCGTAAACATAATAAAAATATCTTACAAGTGAGGTTTTATATGAACATACTTTCCATTTAAAATTTTAAAGATCGACATCTATCTTACGTTTTGAGTCCAGTGCATCTCGCTATAACCAAAATATGATAATTTGCCTCTAATTTCACCTCGTGTTTGTTTCGTTTCTCTATCTCGTTCCTTTCAAAAGTTACGAGGGGGGGGGACACAATTTACGTCCGCACTGTATGTACTTAAAGAGTATTGTATTGATGATAAAATATTTTTAGGAGTTTTGCATCTTCAAGTAGTACTTCAAGTAGCACAAGAAATAGAAAAATTACATTCATACATTCTTGTTACAGGTTAGCTTTTAAAATTAAGTTTATTAGATAAGTAGTATAAATTGTGTCTGTTTGTAGTCATTCTTCAATTCAAAGTTCTATCATTACAAAAAGGAATATTTAAATTAGAGCAAACAACTATGTTGTCTGCAACTGGAATCAATTATTTAGAAGAGTCAATAGATTAGGTGCAAAAAGCCTTATACCCATGTAATACAAGGCGAATAAATAAGAAAAAAAGTTAAACAAACTTGTATAATTTAGTCATCAATAAAGAAACGTAATATAACTTAATGTCTATTTACTAAACCTACCAAAATGTGAAATGAAATAAAACTTAAATGTAAACAGATCTACGAACTTCTTGGTATTAAGTAATGGCAATTTTCACTAATTCGTAAAAAATATTTATTTTGAGTAAATATACATTTTCCGTGCACATGCTCTCATCATCCTACCACTAACGGCCTCTCGACAAAATTACAAAGATGTAGTAGGACCACCTTACCTAAATAACTATTAATGTTGAAACATATTGTATTATATTATCAGCGTTACGTCTCTGTTTTACGTTGAAATTCCTTTTGTACGGACCTGTCATACATCAAAATGGCGACTCCTATGTGATCCGAAGATCACACATCCGTAAGCTCATTCTATGTATTATACTTGTCTATGAAGATACCAAGCAAACTAGGAAATAAAAGGACTGTTTTTAGGGGGCAGTTTTCAGTTTGAAATTATCTGAAATGTGTTTTTTTGTGTATTACCTTTACTAACGAAATAACAAGGTCGAGTGCTGATGTGTGATGTCACCACAGATGGTTCATCAGCCGCTTCTTTTAACTCGGACATCAGTCTGATTAGTATTAGTTTTTTTTGTTACTATTTTGAATGACTGAATAAATGACAGCGCAGTTCTTTGAGAAGATTACTATAAACATTCCAATAATTCCGTAGTGTTTGAATAGAATTCCTTGTTTTTAAATGAAAGCGCAAACATTCTGAAACAGGGGTTGGTACTGAGATTCGTACTTTTACGTATATCTTACAATAATGTAGGCGCCAAATCATTATACTTCATCAAAACAAAGCCACCAGTTGATATCAATAAGAAACGGATAGACGACCTAATATCAAAATTCGAACAATAGTTCTTTCTGCGAAATTTTCTCATATATTATTATTTACTGCATGTTAATAATCCATTTGTTCAGTTAATATAGTCTCGGTAACTAGTGACTTTAGATATAAAATGCATCTTACTCTCATTGTTTAGACGGAAAAAAGTGAGATGCTTTAAAAAAAAAGCAACGCAAAGCAATACAAGAGGTTTAAATATTTTTTTTGGTTGAATTATCATTGGTTGCGTGGGAAAAATAACATACAAACGCGATAAAATACGTTTAGCATCAAATAATCATTTAAAATGTAATTGGTAAACAAAGGTTGAGGAATCTGGTAACTAAATAAAGTAAAACAACAGAAATATCCCCCAAAAAGTATATTTATTGAAGAAAAAAAACGTAATGAATTAAAAATTGAAATAAAAATTGAAATAAATAATGAATAAACCGGAATTAGTGATTACCGTATCGCGTAAGTTAGCCGCGGTTGTGACCGTACAAGTTGGGTCATCCCTGATGTTGCTGTTATGAGAAAGTTAAAATAAAAAGAATTTCGAAATAAAAGGAATTTACAACGACACGATTTGATATATAGAACCACATGGTGCTTATAACAACAAACAACACTGTCTTGTCGTTATTGGACGTGGACGGACCGAGAAGAAGAGCTCCGGGTCTTCTCCTGGTCGGACGAAGACGAGATTTTGTATTGTCGCGGTTGGAGACGAACATTGTGTGTCATGGACGGACGGAAAGGAACTCAGTTATGTCCGCAGGACGAGAACGTACCGTTGTCCCATCTTGATCCGACGAAGATCAACTGTTGTCGCGAATGAGCCAAAACGAACTCCCGAAACTTGCTTTGGGAATTTTCTCCGGAAGAAATGATATCTGACACTACTATATTTAATAAGAAAGAGACTAAATATAATTTAATCGCTGTATGCAGCGAACGAATGGTTTTTATCTGTCTAAATATCGTCGCTACGTTTCCCCTCTTTACCACTATAATCTGTGGTGAATGTACAATTTGTAGAACTCAGCTGTATTAAATTCCGATTCGATATAAAACCACTATTGCGAATCTAAGCAAAATATTTTATACATAAAATGATGAAAACAATATTTTATGTAGAAACATGTTCTTCTATTCCTTTCATTATTTTCTTATAATTTAGTTAATCATAATACCATCACCATTGTTTGATTTTAAATAACGACTAAAAATATATACGTGACTTCCACATTGATGAGTGTTATAATTGTAACTTTTTGCACTCTTTGTGGTATAAAGGACATTACACAGAATACCTGGTCGAATTCAACGGAGAAAATATGTTTCATTAACAGAACAAAGCAATAAGCTCGAACATATAATAAAATACATGCATACATGCGCTTCACCAAAATTCGTCAACAGTTTCTTGTTTAATTCGGGCATGTTTCGGGTTTTAATTGGAATTCATTTGGAAAGTTTGCGTGGTCTTCATAAATGTACACGTCACGTACCATATCTAAATGGTCATACACGACGTTACCCGGAAATGCAAATTATACGCGCACAGCAAGTAACATATTCTGAATGATTTTAGATAGATTGTTCACAATTAAAAATATGAACGGGAGGGTAGAGCAGAGAGAGTCTAAAAATCCTTGATCAGGTGATCAAGGATGTTGATTCGTAGGGGCTGTGATGACGTATTCGTACTGTCGACATTTCCGAAAGTAAATGTAAATCGGCTTATCGCTTATTTCATGGCGTCGCAGATGTTGACTAAAATCTAAAGGAAAACAATTTTTAAACTTATCCTAAATAAATAGTTACGAAACATCATAAAATAATATTTTAGAAAAAAGAATCAGTTTCGGCTACACTGTGAATGTGACAGTATTTTTCCAGATTTAAGAATAGATTCGTTAATGGGCTTATGTTTTTAATTTTCTGGGTTGCGACGTCACTTATGACGCTTGTTATGTGGTCTTAAGTGACGTTACAACCCGGATATTGAAGAGAGCCTTACTCAATTGTTGTGTTCGTTTACAACTATTTTAGATCTAACAAAGTATATTAATTTGAAAGCCATAATTTTTGTTTTACAAGTCATAATTTTCACATTACATTCGGATAGTTAAGTAAGAATATGGATCTCTGAAGATTGCCTTCATTGTCTTGAAGCATAACTTGGTCATCAACACATAAGATGGTACTTTTTTATGCAGATTTTTAATATTGAAGACAAAAGTAATTATTAAAAGTACAAAAGTAACTATTTTTCCATTTTCCCGTGAGATCTAATACTTTCGAAAATTTGGGGAGAAATAATGGTATTAAGTCCATTTGCAAACTTACTTTATTATCTTACATATGAACGTATATATGTACAATTATCTACAGTCACTTACATTGTGAACTAGCTACATACTTAATTTCAATGAATAATCCGTGGAGAGGTACAAGGCCTGTTTGCTAGTATCACTAATACACAGTATCTGGAATCTCACACAGTACAAATTCATTTAAAACATTCACTACATATGTATGTTTCGGGAACACAAATTCAGGGCTTGGTTGACAATGGGATACTGTGTATTATCAATAAATAAGATCCGAAATTATCGCCTTTCCCATATAAAAATTACCAACAGAGACATGCACAAGCGATTATAAAATAAGTTTTCATTTACATACATATATCACCATGTTTAAATCCACTACCCAAAAACATCTTACGCACAGAATGTGTACTTTCCTTATAAAAAATTATTCCTGATAAAGTATCTCGTTACATATTTCATGCGTCTTATATACTCATCCTCTTTCCTCATAGTAGGGATGAATTCTTCGACAGATGCAAATTCTTCGCCGCTCTTCATGCCACTAAAATTTGGTGTTTCGTTAATCCCCGACAGCATCATCTTGATTAGAATTATAGCTATGGCGAAGCCAAATGGACTAAATTCTTTCCATTCGTCTACCAACACTTCGTACGGGTATAAAAGGTTCGGGTCGCTGCCCAATTCTAAGATACATCTCGATAGTTCCTCGTGGTAAATCTTCAGATAACGTTGGTAGTCACGTAATGCCTCTTCGGATATTACGGAGAAGAAAAGGTTCATGATGTCGTGGACTGGTGAAGCTTTTCTGACCAGTTGCCAATCGATTAGCATCAAGTCTAGGGGCTTTCTTTCTGATTCATCCTGAAAATATATAATCAACATATATCTGAATTAATGAAGATACATAAAGAAGTCAAATAATTTGTTAGTGGAAAAAAAGAATTTTTGAATTTCTACCATATCATTCTAAGTAGATTCTTAGAGGGAAACGGTTTTTACAACATATATACATATATAGAGTTCAACGACTTCATTCAATGGAAACTTTCATTTATCTATTCTGGCGAAAAAGACGCAATGAAACTAATATCCCCGTTCTATTTTTTCGAGCCAGGCTATGCCAGATAAGACAAATTTCGAGGTGCATAACCTTGCTGCTACAAATCAGATAAGCTATCTACGTAGATTAAATTTACATATCACATACATTTGCTTACTTCGTATAGAATCATCATATTATTACACCAACAATCCCCTTTGGTCAATATGAAGTGATCCGTGGCGTATTTGTGACTATCCCTAGCATAATCAACCGCCCTTTCTATTACTTTATGATCCAAAGCATCAAGGATGTCTTTGTCCCCAACCGGATCTAATTTTGACAAGAAATCTCGGAACATATCCTTAAGGAGTTTGTAAAAACCCATCTCTGCCATCGAAGGAGTGATATCGTAGCATTTGGCGCAAAGTTCCTCGTGCAACTCTGGATTTTGGTCTTTGAGAGCGAACGATGTGGCGTGGAACCTGGCGAAAGTTCTTAGTACGAGGCCTAAATGACTGTCGTCCATTAGTTTTGTCCGATCAAAGAGGGTATAACCCTTAGCTCTGAGATTTTCCAAAATTATGATATCGCTTGATTTTTGTTTGTAGATTCCGTAATATTTTGGTGCATATTTGAGGGCTTGTAAATTCCGGTTTTCCACAAATTTTTTGTAGATGGGATAGATGGTTTCGTAGAAAAAAATTTCGTTGGCGTAACTCTCCTGCTGTTGGGTTTCTTTCCCATTTTCATTACCAATGGAGCATTTTAGGAACAGTTGTAAGTATTTGTTTTGACCATTTCTGACTTCTACTGCGAGCGGTTTAGATCCGAAACCGTCGCCAATTTGTGCGCCATTCCAACACTTTATTTCAGTAATATTACCAAATTGGAGTCGTGCGTTAAGGTCAAAGATTATTGATTTGATATCCTCATCAGCTTGAGCATCCATGGATTTATTTTTTATTCTTCTTCACTTTCTCACTAGTTTCACTTAGTTGATTGATCTAATATACTATCGGCTAGATTTTACTGGCAATGTTATTTATATATTCGCAAAACACTTTGTTATATGATTTTTTTATCAGGCAGGCAAAACGACTCCGCGTGCTTTGTTAAGCGTCGCTTATCGATCGGTTTGTAATAAAGATCATAGGTATGTAGTGTTAACGACTGATACGCCAAGTTTAGATTTCGGTATATAAATTTTGTGATAAGCGAAATGCAACAGAGGAAATTAACTTAAATACTGGTTCAAGTCTCTAATTCTCGCGTAATATACTGCGTTAGTGATTACAATTATGCAAATCATTGATTTGCGTCGAGATAGATGCACAAGGACAATTGGCACATGCAGGTAGTTTAAATAGTACATTTGTGCGCATGCACGGATATATAAAGATATAGAAAAGAGTTGCATCAGAACTTTAAACAATAAACAGAACGAATGAAAAGAAACCAGCATCTTCAACTGACACCTGCAGGAGAGGCACGCAACAAACTA
Organism: Osmoderma eremita; assembly: GCA_031763485.1. Classification (NCBI taxonomy): domain Eukaryota; kingdom Metazoa; phylum Arthropoda; class Insecta; order Coleoptera; family Scarabaeidae; genus Osmoderma; species Osmoderma eremita. The sequence goes on from JARFOC010034069.1 coordinate 13,404, forward strand.
TACGCGTTTGAAAATTTTCGTTTAAATATCATATTGCCAAGGTCTATTCCGAGGCTTCAAATATCACTTTTTGTACATATTGGAAGCTAAGCATTGGATTGAAAACATAGACCTTGAACTAAATTAATTGTCTGTTTACAATCATAATTTATCTAACGCTTCATAATAATATTTTCGCCTTTCAAATAAAAAAAGACGTGTTAGCATGCTGCAATCGAACAGCCTTATCTTAAGTCGACTCGAGAAATATACACAACGTTTCTTCTGCAAAAAAATAAAAAAAGGTATTCCATCTTTTGAACTTTGAATCAAACTTGTTATTTTTACCCAAAAAAGTCAGTAATATTATCATTTCAACAACTCCCGAGGACCACGTGACTAAAAATGCCGCCAACGTAAATTATCCCGTAACCGGTGAGGTTGAGTCCATCAGACTCAGGCAGTTATTTTATTCGCTATAACTACCGTGTGTATTAAGTGGCAAAAACGCACGCCTATGTACCTTTAATTCGGATACATGAGTCTTGTTTGCCACGGTGGTTGCAGTTCTACATGAAACGTGTGTTAGTGTGCTTGTGTTTTTATAAGTCAGTGAGTCTCGCTGACACCACCTCATTGGTAACCTAAGTTTTTGTGGTTAATAATGTTAACGTTTGCTTTTACATTTATGATATTTTAGATGGATTTACGTGCTAGAACTTCAAAAGACACCGTTAGATGTAACGATAAAGACTATGAAAGTACGCTTCCAAGATGGTATAATGATGCGGTTCGTTGGATGTAGAAGACGGCAGTGACCACGAAAGCGGTGATGAACAATTAGTACTCGATGATGATTTAACACAGCAGTCACTTTCAAGTGTAAGTCGTCCCAACGATTCGACTACAGAAAGAACATACTTTTATGGAAAAAAATGGTCCTCAATGGAGCCAACGAGATATATGCGGACGCCCAGCCATAATATAGTCGTTACGCTACCTGGACTAAAAGGCGAAGCTCGGGATTTAGGACATGAAGCAAATCCAATTAAAGTTTGGAACCTTTTGTTTACTGAAGAAATAATAGCCATTATCGTAACTTGGAAAAACAAAAAATTGAAACAAATGCGTCAAAAATTTAAGGACCCAACGCGAGTGGATTTGAAGAATACCAATAATAATGAAATTCGCGCATTCTTTGGACTACTTGAAGATGAAGATATCGACGCCCTCTTCGCCACCGATGGAACCGGAAGAGAGATCTCAGATGTGTCATGAGTGGAAAAAGTTTTCTGTTAGGTTTGACAACCCCCCAAACTAGGCCAGAACGAGTATAGGAGAACGCACTAGCACCAACTAATGAAATGCTTGTTGGCTTTAGAGGAAAATGTAGATTCCGGATGTATATCCAGAATAAACCTCGATAATATGGAATCAAAATTATGATTGCGACGGACGCTGGAAACCATTACGCCTATAATGCATATGCTTATACCGGAAAAGACTTGGACGGAATTGGTCCCTCTAATGAAAATAAAAAGCTCAACAAACCCACACAATCTGTCATACGACTAGTCGAGCACCTGTATGGAACAAACAGAAATATCACAGCCGACAACTGGTTTTCCTCGGTAGAGTAGGTTTGAAGAGCTGAAATCAAATAGTTTGATTTATGTCGGTACGTTACGGAAGTCAAAACGAGAGATACCACCGGAATTTTTGGCAAATAAGAAGAGGCAAGTTGATTCAAATCTATATGGTTTTACCAAAATTATGACACTCGTTTCCCACGTTCCGAAAGAAAATAAATCTGTCATTTTATTATCGTTTATGCATCATTGTCGAGCTACTGATTCTGATAGCAATAAGCCAGAAATAATTACATATTATAAGTTATCTAAAGGCGGCGTGGATGCTTTGGATGAGAAGACTACAATGTACAGTTCATCAAGAAAAACCAGACATCGGTCAATGGCAGCTTCTTGACAGAAGTGCGATCAATTCATTTAGATATATTATATTACTGTTATAAAAATAACTCGACCGTGTCTAGAATGAAGCAGCTAGCTAGAGAACTAGCTATTCCCTATATGCAAGAAATAGATACCCCAATTCAATATCAACAAGAAGATAAATTGGATGTTCGAAAGTATTGTCATTTGTGCCCATCTAAGAACCATAGAAAAAACGTCATTTTTATGCACAGGATTCACAAAAACCAATATGTTTATCTTGCAGTCGTAAACTATGCCTAAAATGCGTTGACACAGAATTTTGTTTTTCAATAGGTACATATATGTATATATGAAATCATTTGTTATTGCCTTTGAGTATTTATTTTGTTCCTCCTTAATATAAAAAAATCCATTACCAAAATTATATAGTTTTTTAGGCTTCTGGGATTTTTCATCAAATTTTGATGTTTATATTAAAATTTATAGCTAACTAAACACAAATAGACTCCGGATTATGCCATAATATTGAAATTAAACAGATACTAATTCGTATTCAAAAAAAAAAAACATACTCGGGAGTCTGAGGGACCTCACACTCGCCGTGACAAAAGTAGCACCTCACGGGTTACGGGTTATATCAGTTGGTGACATTGCTTATGTTACTAACTTGAATTTGAAGTTTGCAATTACGGAAAGAATATTATATAAGTGGTCAAAAAATCAGCGAAGGAGGATCAGGTTTTGGTTTTGATGTAGAAATGTGTAGGAGCTTTTAATTTTCTTTCGTTTGTACTAAATACCCAAATACGGGGAGACAATGGTGACAAAATAGTACAGATGCATTAAAATAAAACAGTATATGTATGTATATCAGAAAGTAATCATCAAGTGAAATGCATTAAGCTGGATTTAGAAAATAAATTATGACTAGGTGACTTGCAAGTTATATTTTTATAAAATATTTACATATGGAATGTAGATATGGAATTGTCGTTCTGAAGTTACTGCCGTGGGATTGCTCAGCATTCTTTAAACCCTCTAAAGATAATTTATATAATGTAAGATAAAGTAAGAGGAAAATTTTGAAATCAAAATTAGATAATGAGAAATAAACCAGTTGCATGTGTAATTATTTATGATATAACGATAATTGAAGTATGCTATGGTTGGTAATGATACAAGCGATATAACCTTGAAGTTTTTGGTAATAGTCACCTATTACGCTATAAATACATCAATAACAAAATTCACTACTATCGATCTTAGTAGTACAGTTTTCAAGAAACAGACTGTTAGATGTTATTCCAATAATTATTTAAACGTAACGAATTTATGGGGAACATTTTTACCCATAGTATATTTTATTTACAAACAATCTTTACTCCTTACTAATGAATAAAATCCCTTATTCTTCGTATGTTATTTCTACTATAATTATAGGTAAGAACACTATAGTCTGTTTTCTATTGAATCTGTTGTATTCATAATCACTCCAGATGTGTATGTTTTATTAGCAAATGTCCTCTGTAGTTTTGGAATAATGATTAAATAAACTTTATTGCTCGTAAATCGATAATAACAGGATTGGTAATTCATGGATATTGAATCATAAATGATTTTTTCATCATTAATGAATAACAAATATGATTTATATTTATTTGTTAATTTGTGCACGGTTTCGTGGAGAAGAGATCAACCGTTTCAAATTTGATAGTATTGAGATTTCACGAGATTTCAAATCGATGTTCTTTACACAGATTTTGCCAAATGATAATAATAATAATAATCTTTATTGCCCAACAGAAACCATTTACAGGATAATACATGTTTAAATGAATATATACACAAAGAAAAATATGCAGTGCAGATGCTGATAAAATTAAACTAAATATATATAGTATAGTATAGCTTAGTAAGGTGATAGTTAAAATCAGAAGCGATTTGTATGAGATGACGAAGAAGGAATATGGAAAGGATCGGGAAAGAGTTTATTAGCATTCCCGCACATATCCACTATAAGAGATTTAGACAATGTATTCGTTCTAGCCGTTAGTATATAGAAGGTGTCGGTAGATCTAGTGCCATATTTCGGTATATTGATACCAATAAGGGACAGTAATTGTGGCGCATCAATTTTATTGTCCATCAACCTCATCAAGAACCTAGCACTTGATACATTCCTTGGGTTGGAAAGAGAGAAGTCGTGCTCAGATAGTAAAATTTTGTAGTCTGTTCAATTATCCAACGCGTATTGGAAAACCAAGGAATTGCTTATTGTAGTGTATCTTACTACCGCACATTTGTGCACATTGACCTTGATCATACTATCATTACACCACCTGTTGATAACCTGTATATTCCTCTAGAGACCCATGCAATCATCAACCGATTTCACCTTCCTAAAGATCTTTAGATCGTCCGCATATGCCAGCATATGATATTCCAACTTGGACAGCAAATTGTTTATGTACACGTTGAACGGAAAGAGTCCTAAGTTGAACCCTTGCGGTGCTCCGGAAGAGGCGGTGTATACATCTGACTCAAAACCTTTATAACAGGCATAGCATGAACGATTGTCACGCTAGGAAGCAGTCAAATCGGTGATTGAGGTTGAAAAACCGAGTGAGCTGAGTTTTGATGTCAAAATACCATGATCAATAGTGTCAAATGCCTTCGCGAAGTCAGTGTATAGTATAGCCACCTGTTCTTGCGAGTCAATACAGCGTTCAACCAGGTTTATCACGGATTAATTCCCCACAAAACTTTTATATCATATCTTCATAATAGACAACAGCACGTTTCAGCTGCAAGCCCTACACTACACATCTGGCGTTCCCAGCGCTCCAATCTTGGACCACTGTTATTTATCATTTTCATGAATAGACCTTCAACTAAATTGATTATTTGTTTACGGGCATAATTTATCTAACGCTTCATAATAATATTTTTGCCTTTCGAATAAAAAATTGGTTGGGTACACATGAGTGCTAACTTTTTCTTATTTGCGGATTATCTAGATATAGTATATATAATATAGATCTACACAGTTTGAAATTTCAATCTGCCTATTAGCAGAAACGTACGTATGATATAAAAGGCCTTTGTTTTTGCCAATATGCACGTGGTGGGGACTCTGCCTTCGCTGGATGCGTACTTACGCAAACGAGTAGGCAACGCTGATCGCAGATCATAGTTAGTGTTAACCTGGCGGGCATACTTGAATATTTGCCTTTAGATTACTACTTCTACCTTGCGTATTTTTGTTAAATGTTTTAAAATAAAAGGCTGTATGTAGTGGTCTATGAATGTATAGTTGTTGATACATTTGTTTTTGTAAACTGTCAGTCTAAGTGTTTTTAGTCCTAAATATTGCAATGATGTTTTTACAACATCTTGTCGTTTTATTGTTATTGTAAAAGTTTGTAAGCCAGGAAGCGATCGCTACCATCGAACGTTGATCATCTGGGATAATTGATAAGCGAAAGACTGCCACCTATACGATTCGCGTTTGAAATTTAACATTGAAGATTCCTTTAATATCCCGTGGCTCAACTGGTAAAGACGGTCCCTGTTTGGTAGGGAGGAAGGGTAATATGAGTCCAGCCAGCGACAAGAAATGGGCATAAAAAATGTTACTGAATCAAAAAAATACTTTATTGCTTTTATAACTTGTAAATTAACACAAACTATTATACATCACACTACACTACACAACAAAAGGGTTTTGAACTAGTTTTACGCATCACATCACGAATCTACCATATGAAGAACAACACGCCAGTGGAATTCGTCGACTCCTGGTTGTGACTACAGAATCTCGAGGGCGCTGAAGAAGGCCATATACAGAATAGTGAATGTACCATTCGAGGATGCAATAACATTGTAGTATCGTTGAATAGTATTTGATTGCCGTGGTGACGATGACAGGAATTTTGGATGGTTGCGAGAGTAACGGGAGAAAAATAAAAATAATAAACAGATTTTGAAATATGGAAAATTAGAAAAGTCAGATAAAGTTGAATTCGTGAGCAGAAATAAAGGGAAATAGTAAGAAAAGAGAGTGATAAGAAGGAGTGAAAAGGAGGGACAAGGTCGTACAGAAGAGAGAAGTGGGTGGAACACATATTCACATATACACAAGTTATATTTTATAAGGTATTTGATATTATTTCATTCGGTTTCTGGATATAATTTTAGATAAATTACAATTTTTGATTAAGTCATTATAATATTAATTTAACAATTGTCAATTATTAATTTTTCGGAAAATGCCAGGCTCCTGTCAATTTGACACAATAGAATCTAAGTTTGTAGTTATTATTATCATTTAAAATTCATTAATAAATTATATTATTAGCATTTATTCAAGTTGTCTTGCATATTTTTCTTATCTGATCAAGTTAGCGGTCTATGGTTGTCGGTAAAAATATAGTGAAGCGTGCAATTATTTTTATTTATAAAATGGAAAGACTGCAAGGGATCGGGAAACTGGAGCGTGATCGAAATTGGCCTATCTGGAAATTTGATGTAGCTTTACAACTAACTGTAAGCAAAGTAACGCCTATAGTTAAGGGGAATATTTTGCCACCAGAACTTATACCTTTACAATAACAATGAAATGACAAGATGTTGTAGAAGATCATTACATATTGCATATAATAATAGTATTTTTCAAATTCTGACAGTTGATCTGAATGCTGTTACACTTTGAAAAATATGAAACTAAAATTGGCATTTTTAATAGTTGAGAACAGTGATATTATATTACATGTAGTTTTCTTCTTTATCCTCTTAGAGATCAATACCGTTTCGAGTATTCACAATCTTTATGAAGTATAATGGACAGGCCATAATTTTAAACCTCGATAATTATCCATCGATAATCATACACATATGCCTTTTTATAGGCACAAAATTCGGTTTAACATATCAAACAATGATACAATGCGCAGTAACTTATCTAGCAATTAACGATAAAAGTAATTATCTCATCCATAGAAATACATGTATAGTCATGCATATACACTATGGGAAAGTCAACATCTTTAAATAGGGACTAAGCATATGTATAAAAACCCGTCGTAGTTGTCAGTATAATACCGGTTGAGCCACAATTCCCGAGAACCACGTGACCCGTGTATTTAGTAATTTTTTCTTTTAGTTAATTTCGTCAGTTTGCAGTGTGTGTTGGCATTAGTAATTTCATTAGCGTGCTGTATCAGTTTACATGTCACCTATATGTATTGCTTATTAATACTTCCGTTTTTCTTTCGTTTTTCGTTATATAACTAATATATATAATTAAAATTGTTTGTGTTGTGTATTAACATGTAAATGGCTCTACCTAAGGTCGATAAGGGAGATATACGGAGAGGCATTGGACCACACAGAGAGAGAGATACATGTGGTGTAACTTGGTTCTGAATAAATTATTAAGGAAGTATCAATCATGTCTCTTAATAACTTATTGAGAACCAAGTTACACCACGCGTTGTTGTTAAATATGTTGTAATAACGTGGCATTTTAACCATACAATTTTAGGTAATGTTATTAGTTCCAATAATGTGATTCTAATTATTAATTTTGAGAACAGGCTTTTAATATTATTACTACTATAATATGCCCTAACCCAATCCACATTCGCTTTATTGCCGTTATATTTGGTGGCGCTTGTGGCGGTTTCTATGTAAACGTTTATTGGTTAATATTAAGGTAGTGATGTTAAATCCAAAAAATATTTGACTTTACCATTACTATTAACATGAGGGTTATAACATTAGCATCCCTATGACATGACTATAGCTATGTACAGTGCCAATACGTTATTTTGGGCTTAAGATTACCATTACATTAACATTAACATAGTAACATTAACATCATTATGAACCAGGCGTAATATACTTTTATTTTAATGGCAAATTCCGTAGCAGAACTAGGAACCTAGATGGTTTGTGAACGTATTTTGTGTATTCGTGCATTGAACAATTTGTAGAACAATTTCCGGCTCAAGAAGTTATAACAGATTCATTAAGCCTAAATTTGTGTTGGTGAAACGATTTGAAACGAAGGACAGCACAAATCTTATTCATTGAAACTATTCAGATAAATTCAATAAAGATTATCTTATACACACACGCAATATTCTGCAAGTACTATTGTACTGGCCCCCATTTCACCAAACCTTTTCTTGTATCATAAGGCTGTTAAGTTTTGTTTCTGGTCTCAAGTAATTTATGTAAGAACCTGAAGATATCATCATGGCATGAAAACCGTCTGCATTTGTATCTAGGCGAGATGTTTTCCTGCTGTACTTGCAGTCCGTATTCCGACTTTATTGTGCCTCTTCGGAAAGGGAATCGATGGGTGCATCAGCGTCTTCAATAGTTTCTTCTTCGTGAAAAGGATGCGGTGCACGGTGGTTGGTAAATAGAATCATGATTAGAGATTACGAGCTCTGCTGCTTCTCTTGCATAATTGTCAAACTTTTGCAGAACAATGTCACAGTCGCAGTTGGATATCTCCAAGAATACAGCTAACCTTTTGATTAAATTGCTCTCAATTCTTGTGATGTCTGCCGCTATATGTAGATGAGGTAGATTTAGAAGTTTCCTTTTATGTGTTTTTCATGTGAATATATTTCGAGACTTGTGGAATAATACTTATAGATGTGATTTACAAAAATCTAGAAGAATTTGGGTATTTGTTTCTCACGAAGCCAATCAATGATATTGTTTTTTCTCCATGCTGCCGTTGGAATTTTTTCTATTTTTGTGCAGTGATAGGTAGCATTATCAAGAACAATCACTGACTTTTGCGGTATATTTGGAAGCAATTTCTTTATAAAACAATCCTCGTATGTGTCTGAATCCATCTCATGATGAACATCAGCAGTGTTTTTCTTGCAGAGAAATGTATATTCAGTCCCAGGAACAAATCCGTTAAAATCACCAGCATGAACTAATGCAAAACGAGATGAAAGCCGGGCTGGCGATTTCAAACCAGTACTTAATCCATGGATAAAAGCTTGCCGACTGTTTTGAATTGTAGTGTCTGTCCAAGTTTTATTTACTGCATGTCCTGTATTCACCCATGATTCATCAATATATATTGTAGTTCGACCTGAAATAATTTGAGTTACACAAATGTCAAATAGCAAGAAATAAATTGTAACTTCTTACCTAGATTTCTTGATCTCTCGTAAGTATTTGTGCCTCCACCGAATAATGTCGTGTCTTTCGATGAGTATACTTTTACATCCTACTTTTTTTAATTCGAAACCCATGTCGTGTAACAATCTATGTAAAGTTGTTGCTCCTGTTTTTATATATTGTACGCTCTGAGCAACCCAAAGCTTTATTTGCTTCTTAAACGGCAGCACTAACATTCATAGTTTCATTAAAATGATTTAAAACATTTGCGATCATACACTTCTCCTTCAGGTTAAAATTTTTACCCCTACTGGCTCCATTAATGCATTATAAGATTTCTAAAAATCTGTGCACGCTCGAAAAAGATGGAAGCGTTCTGAAAGGAACGATTTGTACAACTATATATAAACAAACTAATGTGGAATTTAACTAAAAATATTTTAAAACTACGACGATAACGATCGACAGCCGTTGACGCTAATAGACAGATAAATAGGTACTTTGTCGACGCCGACATATGTAAATAAGTTGCAACATAGCAATCGGTAGTGAAGATAGCGCTAATGGCAGCAACTAAGGATAGTAAGAGATAAAAGTTGCTATTATATCTCATACTGCATACGGAGGTTGAGATGATCTATAGCAATAAAACCTTAAAACTCGCATAGGCTGAGGGATTTCTGTACCTGTATATATGCACTTATCTTACGAACACGGTGTGTTAGCGTTATTTATACGACAAACGCGAATCGCTAACGTTCATTCTAGTTCACTCAGTGATTAGTGACTTCCCGGTATTAGTGCAGCGAAATATGACGATAGATTTGCCGTTTAACACAGATGACGTCAATGAGGTTCTCAAGGTCATCATCGCTAGAGAAAACATGGTCAATCCCGACGTGACGTTTAGGACAGGTTCTAATATCGGTGACGGCTTTCTCGGTATAGACGCTGCGGCGGAAATTACCGACGGTAACAAGAGACTAGATTTGTTCGTGAAGACAGCACCTAAGCACGAGAAATTTAGAAGTTTCATGCAAATCAGAGTCGCCTACTGTAACGAATATAGATTTTACGTCGAAATATATCCATGTCTGGATGGATTCTATACTGAGAAGATCGGAAAACCTTTGGGAATGATCCCGAAGTATTACTCCGGAAGTTTGGAGGAAGGAAAAGAAATATTAGTGCTGGAAAATTTGAAAGTTAAAGCTTTTGCCTTGAATGGTATCAAAAATATATTCAATGAAGAACAAGTCGTCGCCCTCCTAAGGACCTACGGAAAATTCCACGCCACCTCTTTAGCTTTTAAAGATCAGAACTCTGAAACGTTTGATGAGAACACCGAGGACATACCAGATTTTTTTTCGTTGCTATTGGAATCAGGAGTATTGATCCCGGCTTTCACGAAATCCTGTGATACCATCAAGAAACATTTGAAACCAGAAGAGGACAAAATTATTCTGGAAAAGATCGATCGTTTCGTTGAACATTTGGATGATCATTTGACCAGGATTAAGGAATTTGACGGTCCCTATTGTGTCGTGACACATGGAGATTGTAATAATAACAATATCATGTTCAGAAAGAAGAAAAAGGTTTGTTGATAAAAGAAAAACATTCAATAACTTTCGAATTAGTTAATGTTTTTTTGCGATAACCAAAAATAAATATTTTGTTACTTAGTTTGCTAAATTAATTTTATAAATTTTGCAAAGTCGAATTCTTTTTGAATTTCAAAATTAACTTTTCAGGAAGAAGATCCATTGGAATTGCGTCTAATTGATTTCCAAGGAATGAAAGTTACTTCGCCGATGTGGGACGTATCTTATTTCTTCTATACGTCAGCTTCAACAGAAGAAAACCTTACTAAATTGGATTGTTACTTAGATATCTATTACGAAACCCTATCTACCACAGTTAAAGAATTAGGAAGCGACCCTGAAACATTGTACCCAAAACATTTGATGAAAGAGCACTGGAAACTATTCAGTAAGTTCTCTCTAATAATGGCCGTCATGGTTATGTCGAGGTTATACGAAGAAGAGGCGCCCAATATAGTAGATTTGATAGATAATCCTCCGCCAAACATGGATGGTATGATGCTAACTAAAGAGGATTTGTATGTCCAAAAAGTTCGGCCCCTTTTTCAACATTTTGTCGACCGGGAGCTACTATGAATTGTATTTATAGAAAAAAATATTTGGAGCATTTGTGCCTATATAAATGTAAATAATAAAGAAACCAAAAATATTGTATACTAATTAATGGATTAATAGCTATATACATTTAGGGTATTGTGAAAGAATAGATAGAGTAAACTCGATTTAAGGAACACATATTACGTAATCATAATGTTAACGTAGAAAACACTTAATAAAGTCGTTAGTGATGGAGGTGATTTAGGGATAACATTGGACAGAATAACTAACTACTCTATCAACGACCAATAAAAAATGTATTGAAAAAGATATCTTGTTAATATGAATCGGATAATAGTAATAAGAAATAACAGAAAAGAAATTCGATCGACTCGAAATTCAGACGCAGACGTTATTTTGAATTATGCCGGCGCCGCTGAACTAATGGCATAGACACCCCTGCACATAGTATAATAGATTCGTCTTACGATTTCAGCCCCTAAAACGGATATGATGTAATATGTATTTCTTACATTGAGACCACTCTACCTATCTCTATGAGGCCCGATATTTTGGCATTTTTATACCAACTGTTTTTGTGGTTATTGCCACATTTTATATCAGACTCACTCTGTATATTTTAGAATAACTATGATATATATTACTTCTAGTAGATGGCGCCATCTATGATTTGCAGGATTGCCTTGCAAACATCTAACGCTAATATCGATAACTGGTTTTCAAATATGAAGCTTCTTATACTACGCGATAATAGATGGCGGCATCGAACTAGCCTGTTGAAAAATCTTTCCGTATATTGACATAAATTTATATAAGAAAACATATCTAGCAATATATTGAAGATTGTATTACTTGGACGCTACCAATAACAAATCGACAGTTTCATCTGATTATATTTGTCGCGTTAATGTCGGTAATTATCTCCAGGATTTGTAAAGTAATCTGTTATTTGACAATAGAGGGCAGCATCTATCACGTATAATGAAGTATGCCTGTGTATTCATTCATTAAATTTTTTGGAAGAAAATGTCATATTATTTAGATTTGAAGCAATATTTAAGCTCGTTGTGCTTAATAAATAAATACTGTTAGTAGTGATGGGAGTTTCGAATAAAACTCGGTAAGAATAAACGAGCACTTATTCGTTTAGATTTCGAAATTGGTTGTTTTACGTAATGCAAATTTTGCGTTTGGAACCGAATGAATTTACCGAGTTTCAATTCGATAGAATAAAATCATTTAATAAGAAAACCGTATTCAGATTTTATGATAAAAATTCAGTAAGAGAAATGAATGAATGAATTCGAAAAACAATGAAAGGAAATCTTTTTCGGACGCATCGTTATGTCTTGTATCTACCTAAATCTAACATATGTAAGTAGAGTATTCAAATTTGGCGCCTGCGACACCACACAAAACCACAGGAACTAAGACGGCTAGAGAGTAGAGACGCGTACGCAATAAGGTTCGTTAGGTGAAGAGAGACGACACTGTGCTGATACGTTCACAATAATGTAGTGGTATAACCTAGTAGTTGTAATTAAAGTCCAGATATTAAAATAAGTTGAAATTGGCAATGAGCGGTTCATTGACGACATAAACATGGAGAGTGATTTTAATTGTGTGAGGATAGGTTAAATTTCCCGCCATAGTTTTTAATGTATTCTTCATAGAGATTATTTTTAGAACAGTTCTTTTCACAACTGTTGTCACTTCAAATAATTCAGCTTGTTAGTGCATTTCAATAAACATAATCCATAATTGTTCCGATACATCATCCTGCTTGAGACGCCACTGGCGCAATATGAGAGAGATGGACCATCAATTCACATATCATCAACGTAGTGAAACTTTGGTATGGCGGGAAATTTAACCTGTTCTCGGACATATAAAATCAACCTGTACTTACATGTATTAAATTTTTAGCTCGCTGGTTCCCTTTGACACGTGAATTGTCTTGTTTTGTTTACAGTTGTACAGAAAGTACACGTATTCCGCCGTGCCGGTCTTTAAATGGAACATATTCTATTTTCAAGCGAAATTCTGGATAGAAACCGCGCAGACAAAATGGTTGTCCGTTTAGAAATACGTTCCTACCTGCTAATGAAGAAATAATTATTTCAGGGACGTGTAACACGGAAAATGTGGCTGCGCGTGAAAAAAATATCAGGCATGATATGCGAGATTTAGATGAGAGGTCTTTTTAGAAGTGACAAGCACTTTTATAATTGTTTTGATCGTCCTCTATCAGTAACGCTTTCAACTTGTATTTGTCTCCTTTTAACTCTGCATTGCGTAAATATAATATTTACCTCTTTACTATCTAATATTTGGATTTGAATAGTTTAATTTGAATTTTCCATTATAACACTTTATTCCACCTTTTATTTAGTATTTATTTAGTATACGTAATACAGTTTTTGGTTTAACTAGCATTTTCTCTCTTAATTTGTGTGCTGTTTATTTTTATAGTTTACATAATTCTCATTTCTCCAGACGTAATTCATTTGTTTGGCATTGCTAAAACATCTCGTCCAGAATATCGCTATAACAATTTTATGTTTCTTATTAATATGCACTTGGGTTCATTTCACAAGTACGAAACGGTTGATTTATTATCACGTTATTGGTAACTCAACAGGTACAAATACAGAACACAAAATTACATTGACAGTTTGTTAATAACCAACTCCGCGATAGGTTTGCCCCACAGGGATGGAATTCGAATAGCAGTTTTGGCAACAAAGATGGCCGCAAGTACCATGCAGCATTGCGACCAACCATGAATAAATGAGAAATAGAATTCCACAATGGAATTAATGTTGGCAATAA